>PVJC01011459.1:17084-41636 GCA_004026665.1 Murina feae | reverse complement strand
TCTGTTTCTAGGTGCATGAGGCTTTGCAGCCACTGCATGCTATAGTTTATTACCGTGCATTGCGTACGAGATAATTTTGGTGAGCAGGTACAAACACTACGGGGGAAAACGCAAGAAAGCAATTTCTTCTTTTATTGCTCAAAATACTGCAGCTAGGAATACTTCGGAAATTTTTCAAATAGCTCCTTTTGGGAAATTGGTAGATCTACTCAGGAGTGGTTGTTTTCTGCAGTGTAACTAAACAATTTGCCTGTGGCTGAGATTGGCATTAAATCCTCAGGGAGTTATGTCTAGTTGTAAAATAGAGACAGCATGTTACAAATCAGGTATAAGGTTCTGAATAAAAATCTCTTGAAGCTCTGGCCCGTGTGGCTCAATTGACTGGGCATCACCCCATGCATCAAAGGACATGGGTTCAATTCCCAGTCAGGGCACGTGCCCGGGTTTTGGACTCAATTCCTGGTAAGAGGCATAGAAGAGGCAGCCAATCGATGTCTCTTTCTCATATTGATGTTTGTTTTTGTCTCTCTCTCCCTCTCCCTTCCTCTCTCTAAAAAATAACAACATTTTTAAAAGTTTCCCTGAAGTCCTGTTTCATGTAATTTAATTTGTCTGAGCCTCAGCTTCCTCTTCTCAGGGCAAGAAATAATACAGCCCATTCATTGCAAGTATGTCCAATATATTCAACAAAAAGGGAAAAGAAATAATACAAAGACTATAACCTGCCTTACATGATAGCAGTAAAGATTACATGAGCCTAATTTAATGATTACTGAAGAGTAGACATTTAAAAATCATGGCCTAATTCAAATTGTCCAACTAGTAAACAGGAGCCCATACATTTAAGTGAATTTTGTAAAGTGAAAAGCGCTACGCAAATATAAAACAGAAGAACAACAGGATTATTTTGTTGTTCTGTAAAATTTGTTCTCAGGCATCCTGATAGTGGTTTGCCAAAGACTTATTTTTGTTTGTTGTTTTTTCTTATTAGTGAAAAGACTGTGTGTTAAAACTGAAACCATTTTGTCTTTTTACCTTGATATCGGATCAATCAGCTTATGGAAAATCTTAACAGGAGTTTGAACTTCTGGTATAAGAACAACTATTACTAGCGGTGATTTGGAATGGTTTCCACAAGGCGATGCATTTTAATGTGTAAAATGCTGTAGCTACCTTGCAAAGCATGAAGGGAAATTCTCATGTGTAAAATCGAGCCACCGTGTAGCGAGCAACTGGTCTCTTCCAGGAAGTGCCGGAGAAGCTGTGCCTTACTGTCTTTCTGTACAACCGATCCACAGCCACACAGTCCATCATGTATATACCCAGGAGGATGTGCAGAGGGGACGGGCATGCTTTCCATGGTGTTGGCACACGCCTGTCACTTTTAATCCAAAACACTCTGAAATCGGGCCAGTTTTTCTCCACACGTTGGAAGAATAATCATTTGCTTCTGGCCAGAGACTCACTATAAGAACGGTCTGGCCTAGAGATAAGGTTTTGTTTACAAATTCATGAGAGAGAAAGATTAAAAATCTAGGCGAGAACAGCGGAGGTCCTGCAATCTTAACTCCATGGGGAGGCACACTTTGGAGCTTCACAATGAGAGCTGGTGGTACTGGGCCGAAAGGTTAATTACCCTTCAGTTACAGAACCCCCTCCCGGTGCCCATGTGTGTGTTCTTAGCAGCCATCGGCTTAGAGATCCCAGTGCGCTCCATGTGAGACTATAATACACACATACACGTATCTGCTGCAAGCCAAGACAGGCTGAAAATCGTGGGGGCCCATGGAGGGCTCGCAAAGACAAAGTGGAACCGAAAAGGCCGCCACGTCAGACGCCTTGGCAGAACTACACTATCTAAAGTAAAACAGCACACAGGACCTAGCGATGTTTTATCTTTCGTTTCTATGGGTGAAAAGTACCAGTGGCTGACAGGTTGGAACAATGATGAGACCCCATAAATATCATGCTGCTGCAATCTTCTAAGCTTGAAAGGGTGTATACATGCTGACTTCCATTTTCTCCCATTCCTCTGCATCACAGAAATTTCTTTGGCTACAACACTTGGACGACAGCAGAATTACATGGATTTTTGAGTTGTAGGCAAGCTTGAATCCAAGGCACTATTCAGGAGGGAGGAATTACTATCTCTGAGCCACAAATTTCTCATCAGTTAAATTAAGATAGTAATGCCTCAGAGGATTAGAAAACTGCTTTAAGAATTAAATAGAATTAACTATATATACACACATAATGGATGGCACATACAAGATTTTATAAAAATATGTATATATCCCATATACATATACTGCATATGCAGATATATATATATATATATATATATATATATATATATATATATATCTCTCACAGAGTGACAGAGAAAGAGAGAAGAGACAGAGAGATACATATTTGATTAGAGAGACAGAGAAAGTGAGAAAGATACTTGAGAACTTAGTCCAAGGTCAGCACATGGTAAAAATCTTTTTTTCACAAGTGAACCTGGGAAAAGAAGCTATAAAGACACTAAAGCCTATAGATGTCTTATAGATAAATCACAAGTCCTAAGTCGTAAAGCAGAAAGATTCAAGATCCTACTTTAACAAGTTCACTGTTTATCAGTCCTGAACAACTTTCATTATTATTTCTTAAAGTTATGGCTTGTTGAATTCTTACTAGGAGATAGTATCTTCACTAAGAGTGTAACATACATTATCATACACTGTCCTTACCACACACTACTGATCTCAGTTAGCTCCCTTATGTTGCAATCTATGTAAATAAAAATATAAATGTTCGTTTGTTCAAAATCTCAAATCTCTGAAAGTTCTTCACTGATTGCTTTGAAATTTTGACACAACATTGCATTCAAATATGTGCGTGTTTTTATATACCTACATTATACAGATGTCACACCTGTGACAGATAAAAACATGCTTTTAAAAAAAAAACATGTTTTTAAAAACAGCTCCATCTGTTGGATATAAAAGCAACACACGCTACGAACTTAACAATATTATTCAGTCTAACATTCAAAGCCAGGCAGTCACATACAAGTCTGTGGACACTGTTGTGGAAGCAAATGAAGCGGTTAATTATCCAACAGAATTTTGGAATTCACTCGATCTGCCAGAGATACCACTGCACGTACTGCAATTGAAATCAGCATGCCAATTATCATGTTGTGAAATATCAACCAGCTGGGCTGGCTCTTGGGGTGCAGGCGGCCACCGCAGTCCCCCCCACGCCAGCCGCTGAGGGCTCGCGAGGGAGTGTGGCGGGCAAGGGTGGGGGAGCTTCTTTGGCTCCTTTTCCTCAGGCTTTTGGCAGCTTGGCAAGGGCCCCTGCCAGCGGGAGTCGGGAGCGGCCCAGCCACTTCAGGTGCGGGCACGGGCTGCCTGTGGGGAATGGGGATGCAGGCCCGCACTGGGGGGCCCCAGGCTGCAGAGGCACTTGTGTGTGAGGCCAGACCAGCCGGGCAGCGCAGGGGCGGTGGCGTGCCAGGGGCAGTCTCCCGGGAGGGCGCACTGTATACCCACAAGCATTGTGCAATTAAACATATTAGAAATCATTGCGTTTCTCTTTTCTTTCTTTTCCCTTTAACCAGGCTGAGCCACTGCAACACATGGCCAGGTACAGCTAGTACAAAATAAAAACTGAGTTAGGTAATAACTTTCCCTGAGTTCATGTTGGAGAACTCTGACTTTTGTAGGTATTGCATTTTTTTTTTTTTAATGTGCGCTGCCATATATTGCAAAGAACCCTACAATTACTTTGGCCTTGTTCTAATTCAAATCACTTTTTATAAATGTCCGTTTGTAAAGGTGTTTCTCTATGTTCCAGCTTTCTCGTTAGTCAGATGAGACAAATAATATCCATGCTGTACACTTCGAAAGTTTGCTAGTGGATCAAATATGGTATTGGTATGTGTAAGTACTTGGTCAATAGGAAGAAATACACATGGATGAATCCCAATATGTTATTAGCTCACACACTGTAGTGAACACTAAGCTGTAATCTGAATGAAAAGAATCTCTATATGATTAAGAGTTAGGAACAAAAATATTAAATGCCAATTTTCTCCTAGTAATAGTTTAACACTCTTCTTACTGTAAAATTAATAAAAATGGACTGTTCCTCATTAAAATATCAAGTATATAATATAGCACTTGCAGTTTGGGGTAAATCATTATAACATCTAATTTTTATTGGTTTGATACAATTTATCTACTTAATTGATGAGTCTAGTAATTATAAGTCAACATAAAACTTGGTGAAGTTGAGAATGCTTTCTCCCTTTCTATTTGACATAGCTCTTTTACATAATAGTATGTTCTAATAAATTACGAAACAAAGCCCACCTCAAAGGTCCTATTTGCAATGTCAAAATATTTCGGCACAACGTTCTGCCATTCTGTGTATTTTAACTTTCAAATATCCTCTTTCCCAGAAGGTAAATTTTTAATGCAATGAAAGAAGAATTGGCTGGAAATATTTAAGGAATCAGCCATTATGTTTTTCTAACAGTTTTAACAATCTGGTTTGTTATTTACAAGTAAATAAAAGAAGACTATGAGAATACATTGATTACAGCTATATCCACCTATACTCAACCAAATCTGGATGAAAATGGAATTTTGTAGACAGCGTTTTTATTCAAATCCAAAACATAATACCTCACAGATAAATCACTCATCTTCGGAAAATAAAAATGGGTGAAGGGGTTTAAGTACAGAGTAAGGACCAAACTCTAGCTCTTTCTTGCAGAGGTTCATATCACCACCACCACTTCACCCGCCAGAATCCTTTAAACTTGTGAGTATATGTAGGCACCTGCAGGTATCCATTAAATGTATGCATTTTTTGAACAACCTTTGTCAATGTGACTCTAGCATCATTTCACAAATAATTCTTAGATTTAAAAAATGTATTTTCAAGACTCTCTTATAAATTGGAAATAATTGCATCATCTTTGGAATGAGGCTTAAACTATTTTCAAGTTAGAAACATTTTTACTTAAGGTCCAGAGGAGAATTGAGAGATTTGGTCCAACCTTTTTTGTTTTCTTGTATCTGAGAAAAGGAAATTTCAGAAAAGTGATGTTTCTTGCTCAAGATCAAGTAACAGTCGATGCCTGAACTGATAACCTAGGTCTCTTATTCTAGGTCTAGTGCTCTTTATATTCAAGCTACATGGCTTGTTGGTCTTCTTTCCTCATACAGTGATATTCTAATAGGAAAAACAGAGAACAAACAATATGATAAACAAACAAAAGCAATGAATACAAAATCATATATAATAAAAGCTTAATATGCTGTATCCAACTGTTCGACCAGTTGCTATGATGCGCACTGACCACCAGAGGGCAGATACTCCAACCAATAGGTTAGCTTGTTGCTGGGGTCCAGCCAATCGGGTCTGGGCAAGATGGCCCAGACACACCCTGGAGCCTTCCCATGATCCCTCCCTGGTCCTGATCATGCACCAGTGGGGGCTCTTGGCCTCTCTTGTGCCCTCTCGCAATCTGGGACCCCTTGGGGATGTCAGAGAGCTGGTCTTGGCTCAATCCCTGCAGGCCAGGCCTCTAGTGCACGAATTCATGCACCGGGCCTCTAGTATGTTAATAAGTAACTTGGACTATGTACTAGGTGCTATCCTAAAGCACTGTGAGAGATACAAAAATAAATGGTATGTCTTCATGACTATAAATATCATTTAATGACATAAGTCTTGCTTTCAAACCATTTTACTTCATGTTGTTATTTTATATTATGAGATTTTGAAGCAAACCTTTTGCAGAAACTTAAAAGTAGTTTTCCTAGTAAAACTGCATTGTGTCCCATTTATTGAAACAGGAGTACCTTCAAACATTCAAGATTCTAAAGCAAGCCATTTCAATAGCCCCAAGAGTATCAAAGGATCAGTCATCTTTTTATTCGCAGAACCACGGGATCATAACATCTCTGAAAAGAAAGATACCTAGAGGGCATTTGGTCCAAGGCTTTCCTGGCTTCACAGAAACAAGAAACGCCTAGGGTGCTTTTTAGTAACCAATTTCCAGGTTTGAGCCACTAGAGACTGAGTCAACAGGTCTTGCTGGAGAAAGGCCATCTGTACTTTGTGAAAGTTTCCCAGAGGATTCAGATATATAGCCAGGTTTGAGTACACAAATCTTGCCCAATCCTGAATCTATCATTTCAATATGGTTGGTGCTATATTTTCTGACAAGTTGTCATTTACTCTCTGCTCTGATATATACCAGATTAGGGCTCTTGCTCTCAGATAGCTATATTTATTAAAATACTATCCATATATCTGTAACATATACAGGGTGGGCAAAGGTAGGGTTACAGTTGTGAGTGTGTGAAACAATTATATATTATATAATCTAATAAAAGAGTAATGTGCAAATTGACCATCACTCTGAGACACCTAAGCCACACTCCCAGCCAAACCATGCCCCCCAGCCAATCAGAGTGGCTGTGTGCAAATTAACCCAGCCAAGATGGAGGCCAGCAGCCATGGAGCTAGAGCAAGCAGGAGTCTTCTGTTGCAACTGCCTGCTTAGTCTGGCTGGGCCTCTATTAAGGCAACATTGTTTCATTATAGAAGCCACGGAGCTGAAGCAAACAGGAGGCTTCCTTACCTGCCTAGGCCTCAGCTTAAAGCAACAGTGTTTCAATTATGGAAGATAAATAAACCTGATTCCAGCCAGCCTTGCTGGGACGTTGGGTCAATGGGAGCTGTGGGCAGCCTGAAAACGGCCCTTAGCCCTTCACCCAGGCTGGCCAGGTACCCCAGTAGGGACTCAAACCCTGAAGGGACTGTGGGCAACCTGAAAATGGCCCTCAGCCCCTCACCCATGCTGACCACATCCCCATGGGGTGAGGGTCCCCACTGAGGGGCTTGGTCAGCCTGCAAAAAGCCATCAGCCCCTCACCCAGGCTGGCCAGGCATGCCAGCAGGTGGACATCCCCTGAGGGGTCCCAGACTGTGAGAGGGCATAGGCCGGGCTGAGGGACCCCCCGAGTGCACAAATTTTTGTGCACCGGGTCCCTAGTTAAAATATATAATTATATACTATTAGTTATATGTACTATTACATATTAATTATTGTATTATTTTTCATATCAATATATGTGTATGTTGTTATTTGCTAATACATGTCTCCAGAAATGATGTAGTAAGCTCCCTGAGGGCAGAGTCTAGGTCTGTTTTCTTCACTGTTTCATATTTGACTTTTAGCTCAGACCATAGTAGACAGTCATTAAGGTTTGTTGACTACTAGTATATACCTGATTCAATGAAGTCCTTCATTATTTTGGCCTGAAGTCTCTCTCTCTCTCTCTCTCTCTCTCTCTCTCTCTCTCTCTCTCTCTCCCTCTCTCTCTCTCTCTCTCTTTCTCTCTCTCTCTCTCTGAAATATCCATCTATTGTGCTAGTTTTGATAGTTCTAGGGAATTTAGTCCATATTTCATATGCTGGGTATACAAATATAAGTAAAGCATTCTCTTCACTTCTCTCAAAGCTCTACATGCCTAGAGAGAAAGAGTCGGATGTTTTTTAATATTTTTAAATGCTAAGTGCAATGTCAATTGATATGGAACAAAGGAGGGAATTGAGAGGAAGGCAATTCATTGGGGTGTGACTTAAGTAGAAGAAGGGAAACTATGGATATTAAGGAATGCTTTTCAAGAGAAGTGATGCTGAGTTGAGTCTTGATGACTTAGCACTTGACTTACTGAATGCTCACAGACCTTAAATCATACAGGACAAATTATGTTACTCTTCAATAGGGTAGCCTTTTATGGGGTCTGTCTCTCAAAACTTCTCTAGAAAAATACCCAAATTCTTATCATTATTTCTCACACAAGTATTATGTGTCCCTTATTGATTTTTGTTCCATAGAAACTTAATTTAAACACCTTGAATTGCATAATCTAAAGAAGACTCTAAGGGTAAGAAATATAGCCCATGGCTTTCAAGTTGAAGGGCTGGAGTTGAACTCCCAAGGCACCTACTTTGTTTATGAGTAACATAACTTCTGTAATTCTCATGTAAGTTACAAGCAAATAATACTGATATCTACACTAGAGCAAAACCCAAGCCTCTCACCATAGCATGCTGAAAACTAAAAGATAAACCAACATAAAAGAGTTTACAGTGACACACTGACAACGTTAGTTTTACCATAACTTCATAGACCAACTTTCACACAATCAACAGATATACAGGAAGCATAAATATCCCCAAGTAAGCAATGCTGTTTAATAAACTGTGGAAAGATGACTCTGAGTTAATGCTGTTGTCATAGAAACAATGCTTGCCTATGAAATCAGTGCCAGGGTGAGAGAAAGGTGGACTTGTCTGCACTGCTTAAGTGTGGTGCATGGAGGAAATGGTGAAATATCAGAAGATAGACACAGATACTAGCTAGCTGTCAGAATAAAATGCTATTATTCAAAAAGTTAATCTTTGTTTTGTAGTGGCATATAGTCAGGAAGATACTTCTCTACTCTTTAAAAAATAACTTTTAAATTGGATGATGAATCCCATTTCTTCAAAGACATTTGGGAAAATCTACTAAGTTCCTCTGAAGAACTACATCAATCTCAGGTTGCATTCATATATGGAAAAGCACAGACCCCCAAGGTGATCAGATAGACCAAACAGCTGCCTGACATCTGTTAAACCAGTGTGAGAAAGATGCATCTCTGATGCATTTCTCCTGGGAGGTTTGTATCGAAAATGAGACTAGAAATCACATTCTGTCCTGGAAAGTAAATCTGACAGGCCCCCAACAGGACAATATACCTGTATTTAATAAATGAAAATTACTAAGCTCATTTCCTGTGCTTACTTTCTCCCATACAACCCTTCCTACACATGATACTTGTTCAGCTTTGGAAAAAGGAATTTGAAAGGAAGAGGCTACATCAGTTGTTTGTCAAGGCATAGGGTTCTTAGTACATAAAGCAAAATGTGCAAATGGTAAACTTATGAGGGTAGAATTCCTTTGGCATAGGAAATAACATATGGTAAGCATTTTGTATGTTCTTATTGCTTGGTTATATTCAGGCAAAAATAATATGATGGTGTTCATCTCAAATCTGGAGAAACTGCTCATCTACTCAAAGCCACCCAGGCCATGGCCAAGAATGATGTCATCATTTGTACCTAGATCTTCCACCTTAGCAAATACTATATATTTATCTCATTACTAAAGAGTCACAGTATTTTCTTATCCATAAAGTAAGAGCATTGTGTAGAGGGTGTCTGAATTCTAAATTTATCTCAGTAGATAAAAACGAGGATATTGTTGCAAATGAAGTTCCAGATTATCAACACTGGAAAAATAGCCCAATGACTCTCTACAAGCAGACCTTATCATGTTAACCTATGGGATTTTTTAAAATAGTCACTACTGAAAATGAAGGTTATAGGCTCCCTGACTAACAAACCCAACTTGTAATAGATACTATTTCTTAGGAAGAGATGTCTCAGCTTAAGGGTATTTTGACTGATCATTATCAACAGAGAAACCTTCCCAGAAGCAGTACCATTTGAGATGGGTATTGAAGAGTTCAAGAAAATGAGGAGGGAAAGAGAGGCTATTCTTCTCAGAGGGCTAGTACAGTAATCCTCAGTGTGTGCTCCCAGAGCCAACAGCATCGGCATCACTTTGGGAAGTTGTTACAAGTGAACCCTACCTCATACTTAGCGGATCCAGAAGGGGTGGGGCCCAGAAATCTGTGTTTTAACAAGCCCTGTAGGTGAATGTTATACACCCCAATATTGAAAAGCTCTGGGCTAAAAATTAGTAATTTGAAAGAAAAATGCTGGGTTTGAAGGACCTCAAGTTCTTCAGTATGGCTCCACTTTAGACTAAGGACGGTGGTAAAGATGGAGGATGAAAACATAGGAAAGAGGGCCAGATGCGACATGTGGCCTCTTATGGAGTTTGTGCTGAGTCAATGAGAATGATAGAGGCTACTGACATGTTTGTAAGCAGGGGATTAACAAGAAATGATCTGTTAAAATAACGCTCGGGACAATGTGAGAAACAGCTCACCCTGACAGGATGAGGTTGCTCAGGGAAACAACATCATCACTGGTTAGGAGATTAAAAGATGGCACAGTTACAGAAGACTTCCAGTGGTGGGGAAAGGGCTACCTAACTCCAATGAGGAGCGGGAGGAGGGGAGGGAGGAAGTGGAGGACGAGGAGGAGGGGGAGAGGGGAGAGACCTGTTTTGGCTTCTGTCAGCACAACAAGACTCACTTTATAGCTGTCAGAGCCCATATGGTAAATAGCTTGAGTTTGAAAACCCAGATGTACCGAAGGAAGTTGCATAGTATTAGCCAATTATCAGAAGAACTCCCTGCATCCAACTCAGTTTGACTTTGTACTGAGAAAGCCCATTGCACATTAAGCTACCACCGTAAACAAGCCTGGAGGTAGGGGTGGGGGAAGAGGGCGTGCCTGAGGGAGCTCTCCAGAACAGCCAGCTGAATGAAGCCTGTGATGTGCCAATAGCTTCACCTTCACTTGCTCCCTCCGATCGCTGGGGGGTTGAAGTTGAAGGGAGCCCTCACCTGTTCTCAACTAAAGCACTGGGCTTTGCGAGGACAGGTTAAGACTTCAGAAAGACTCTGTTTCTAAAGCTTAGGCGCACAGACCCGTGGAACGTGGACCCCACGCCGATCCCTGCGCTGCCCGTGGCGGAGAACAATGTCTCTCGTCCAGCGGCCTTTGCCTTGGCGCCTAGCACCACAGATGTGGGTGTTTTTCCATCCACCCTTCCCCTGGAGGCCCTCAGCCCCTCTCCCCACTTCTTTGTGACGCGGGGGGGCCTCATGCAGAGCCCTAGTGCCTGGCTGGCAAGTCACAAAGGCGGGTGCAAAGGCAGGCGTGAGCTCAGTGCCCGAGGCACTTCAGACTGGCTGGGGCTCAGGTCCTGATGCTCCAACCCCGAGGACCCCCAGACGCGAGTCCCGACACCTCCATCCTTCACGATGGCCAGCCAGTTGTGCCTCCCTGCCGCCCGGCGCCTCTCGTCCTTGAAACCCTTGCTGGCCCCCTTCCGAGACGTCCAGGTGGGCGTCTGCGTGGCCATCCAGCGCAGCGACGGGCGCATCCATCTCGCTGTGGTCACGGAGTTCAAACGAGAAAACACTTGGGTCACGGTGGAGTGGGTGGAGGAAGGAGTCAAAAAGGGCAAGAAGATCGATCTGGAGACGATCTTCCTCCTGAACCCATCGCTGGCCTCTGCGGAACAGGCCACGCGGTCCAGGTCGCTGTCCTCCTTGTCCCTGGCGCCCTCTTCGGCCATCGGGGACCAACGGGTGGCCGCGCGGTGGATTGCAAGGCTCCCCCCGAAAAACGAGGCACCCTCCGGGGACAGCCTGGCCCTGAAAGTCCCCGGCAGCCCTTGCCTGGTGAAGTGGAAGAAGTCTCCCTGCCTCCGCAGCATTGAGAAACTGCAAAAGCAGCGGGAGACGCGCCGACAGATGCAGGGGGAGATCCGAGCCCAGCGCGCCCTGGACGTGCATGCGGGGAGCCCCCACCACGAGATCACGCGCATGATCGAGGAGTACCGCCGGCACCTGGACCGCAGCGGGGTGTCCCGCCCCGGGCCGCCGCCGCGGGGGGACCGGCGCATCTGCGTCTGCGTGCGGAAGCGGCCCCTCAACCAGCAGGAGACCACCATGCAGGACCTGGACATCATCACCATCCCCTCGGACCACGTGGTGCTGGTGCACGAGTCCAAGCAGAAGGTGGACCTCACGCGCTACCTGGAGAACCAGACCTTCTGCTTCGACCACGCGTTCGATGACACGGCCTCCAACGAGCTGGTGTACAAGTTCACGGCCCAGCCCCTGGTGGAGTTGGTCTTCCGCAAGGGCATGGCCACCTGCTTTGCCTACGGGCAGACGGGCAGCGGGAAGACGCACACCATGGGCGGGGCCTTCCCGGGAAAGGCCCAGGGTTGTTCCAAAGGCATCTACGCCCTGGCGGCGCAGGATGTCTTCTGCCTGCTCAAAACCTCAGCCTACGAGAAGCTGGACCTCAAAGTCTACGGCACGTTTTTTGAGATTTACGGGGGCAAGGTGTTCGATTTGCTGAACTGCAAGAAGCAGCTGCAGGTGCTGGAGGACGGCAGTCAGCAAGTCCACGTGGTCGGGCTGCAGGAGCGGGAGGTGTGCTGTGTGGAGGACCTGCTGAGCCTGGTGGAACGAGGGAACAGCTGCCGGACATCGGGGCAGACGTCGGTCAATGCCCACTCTTCCAGGAGCCACGCCGTGCTCCAGATCATCCTCAAGTCCCGAGGGGCCCTGCATGGAAAGTTTTCTCTCGTTGACTTAGCTGGGAACGAAAGGGGAGCAGATACCGCCAAGGCCAACAGGAAGAGGCAGCTGGAAGGGGCGGACATTAACAAGAGTCTCCTGGCCCTCAAGGAGTGCATCCGGGCTCTGGGTCAGAACAAGTCTCACACCCCATTCAGAGCCAGCAAACTCACCCAGGTGCTCCGCGACTCCTTTATCGGGCAGAACTCCTCCACGTGCATGATTGCTACCATCTCCCCAGGGATGTCCTCCTGTGAAAACACCCTCAACACTTTAAGATACGCAAATCGCGTGAAAGAACTGACTCTAGATTTCAGGCCCCAGCAGAGTTGTCTCTCTCCGGTTGGACATGAGGTGCCAAAGATGTTGGAGAATCACATGAGAAATCCAGAAATGCCCCTTCAGAGGGATGAATTTATGAAAACACCACCGCCTATACAGACTGAGAAGGAAGAAGAGACTAGAGAAATGGGAACTTCATCCACTCCATTGGCGGAGGAAACCGGGACTTCATGGAAGGAACCCAGCCAGTGGCCAGGGGACAACATCCAGGAGACAGCCGATGGGGTAAACTATGACGTTCATTTTTGCATTGTCCAGTTATTGTCCACTTTGGAGCAGAAAATAGGTATTCTGACGGAAATTCAAAAGAAACTGAAATTATTGCGAGCTGACCTCCAACAGAAGAGAAAGGTAGAGTGAAGCCAATGGCATCAGATCAGACCTGAAATCATGGATAGTCGCTACCTTTCTTATAAATAAAAAAATTGCCTAAATCATCTAGATATAAAGAAGGCTTAAGTCATCTTAAAAACTCGTCAGAAATGTGCTCTTTCTTCTTCCTCTGTTTCTGTAGTTGATTATCATACTGTACGTAGGGCAGTGGTTGTCAACTGGGAGACATTTTGCCTCCTAGCGACTTTTGGCAATGTCTGAAAACATTTTCAGATGCCAAAACTGCATATGAAGGGAGTGGTGATCCTGGCATAGAGTGGGCAGAGGGCCAAGGATGCTGTTCAGCATCCTACAATGAACCAGACATCCTCCAGCAACAAATAATCATCTGGTTAAAAATTTCAATAGTTGTGAAGTTAAGAAACCCTACCGTGAAAGAATCTAGGTCTGACAGGACAGACACCCCAAATTTGTGGCTAGGAAGACAAAGTACTATATAGATTCAAGGGATGAGACCCGGAATACACCGAGGGGGACACAATACAGTATATCTAAGGATAACACTTGTGAGGAACTTTTTTTTTTTTTTAAATATATATTTTATTGATTTTTTACAGAGAGGAAAGGAGAGGGATAGAGAGTTAGAAACATCGATGAGAGAGTGGCATCGACCAGCTGCCTCCTGCACACCTCCCACCGGGGATGTGCCCGCAACCAAGGCACATGCCCTTGACCGGAATCGAACCTGGGACCCTTCAGTCCGCAGGCCGACGCTCTATCCACTGAGCCAAACCAGCCAGGGCTTGTGAGGAACTTTTGTTCAGAGACTCTGTGTAAGAGCCTAGAATTGAGAGGGATGTTTATTTTTCATTTTTGCTTTGAAATAGAAAAGTACTACTGCATCCTTGGAGTGACAAAGTGTGTGTGTGTGTGTGTGTATGTTGCATACGCATTGGCTTTGTTGGCTATGGTGTCTGTAAGCTTTTTTCCCCACTACACTCTTTACCAAATTATGTGTTTGCATGAGTCACATAAAGAGCCTTCACCCATCAAATTAAGGTAGGGAACTAGTCAGCAAAGCCATAGCAGAAGGTCTGACCTGAAGTGAAATACATCCTATAAAAGCCTCAGGGGGAATGTGAGAAATATCAATGCCTGAGATCAATTTAATCAGGAGGACATTTTCTTGATTTAGAAATCACAGAGTCTATCCTGTCACAAACAAAAAGGATTAATCTGCTATGTAAATATGAATATGATAACCTAATACCCATCTACCTTAAGCAAACATTTTTATTTATAAAATGCCATAACAAAAATAACGAAGGGTCTTTTGGTTCCAAGTCTAGCAGTTCCAAACCTTTTAAGAATAAAATGGAATGATTTGCAAACAAAGTGCATGGCAGGTTGGGGAAATTTGGGGACATAGGAAACAGCATTCCAATACTGTTACTACCTTTGGTAGACATGCCCTATTTTTCAAAAAAAATTTTAAGTTGCAAAGGCCTTACTGACATTGGGAATTCTGACACATAACTATCATGGAGTAGAATAGTAATGTCTGAGGCAAAAGCTACTGGTGGAAAACAATCAGGATCATCAGGAACATTTGATCTTTAGTAACTAGCCAATATTATGGTTTCTAAATATTTTTCTCTTTTGGTTTATCTATGCAGTGAAGTTATATATCATTATTATTATTAAAGCAAATAAAACTCTAAAAATCTGTCCTTTAGCACAAGACGGCCTTCCTTTCAAAATGAGATATTTTATTTTTTATTTTTAAAATTAAATTTATTGGGGTGACATTTGTTAATAGGATCATAATATATTTCAAATATACATTTCTATGCTACATGATCTGTATATTGCATTGTGTGCCCACCACCCAAAGTTAAATCATCTTCTGTTCACCATATTTTTGACCCCTTTTACTATTTTCTACCCCATCCTCTGAGATGTTTTTTAATCTAAGTTATTTTTATGCAATTAAAAAGTATGGGGTTACTAATCTTACCTAGGTTCCAGCCCCATTTCTATTATATAAATATCTGTGATTGTGATTTTAGGCAAGTAACTAAGCCCCACTGAGCTCTTTCCTTCTATATGAACCACAATAATTATAGCATCTCCTTCAAGAGATCACAAGGTCTATTTAGTTTCTCTTCCTCTCCCATCTGTTATGTCAGTGGCTAGTGCATATTTATTATTATTTGTTGTTATTGTCATTGTCTTGTTGTCCCACTACTACCCTCACCCTTGCCCTACTGTCCACCACGACTCCTGTTATACACACAAGTTTGGAGCTTATTAGGAGTTTCAAAAATCTGATGTTAATAACACCATTTTTTTTGTATTTTATTTTCAATGAAGTGTAGCATACAGTGAAGCATACAAATCTTAACTATAATCATTCCATGAATGTGTGCAAAATGAATGCACATCTATAACCACCACATATATTAAGATAGAACACTGGGGGATAGGGGAGGCCAGGGGAAGGTCAAGGGGGCGGGGGGAAGGAGTTATATGTAATGCTCTTTTAATACTTTAAGCAATAAAACAAAATTTAAAAAAAGATATAGAACATAACCAGTGTCCCAAAAGCTGCATTCCTTCCTCATTTTACTCATCAGTCCCTGCATCACAGGGAAGGCCTGTGCTAACTGATCCACAGTTCTGGTTACCCTCAATTTTAGGGGATAACATGTCTGACATCTTAACCCGAAACACTCCACCTTCACCGGAACTTGCCTTCCCCAAACTATGAGCTCGCTAAATTATCTGCTAAGGTGTTTGTTTGTTTGTTTGTTGATTTTTTTAGAGTGAGAGGAAGGGACAGGGAGAGAAAAATTGAAACATTGATTGGCTGTCTCCTGCACGGCCCCTATATGGGATAGAGCCTGTAACCTGGGCCAGTGCCCTGACTGGGAATCAAATCAGTACCCTCTTGGAGCTTGGTTCAATACTCAACCAATTAGCCACACCAGCCAGGCTATCTGGTAAGTTGGTAAGCTCTTTGCAATAGCTTTATGCTTTTTACCGCCTTTAGAATATTGTTCAGCTTTAGAGTTAGCAAATGCTTAAAGCATCATTTGCACACGGAACGTATGTCTCACTTTTCCATGGTCCCCTTTTCTCCAAAATCAGTCCTGTGGGCTAGTAGGCCTGGAACTTCAATCTGGGGCTCCTATGAGACCATGTTCCTGGGAGACCACACCAATATTTACTTGGCTACTGCTTTGCTTGGGCATACTGTTCACACACAGGGGTCAGCCTTGGGGGGAAAACAGGAGTGAATGTAATGACGGTGTCAAGTAGTTCTCTTTTTCTCTGGGATCTTTTATTTTTGTTTAACAGCTTTCAGTATATTAACAGAGTTGTGCACTCATCACCACAATCAATTTTAAAACATTTCATTACCCTAGAAAGAAATCCTATGCCCTGTAGGCATTGCCTCTTCACCCGCTAGCTCCAACCCTAAGCAATCACTAATTCACTTTTTGTCACTATAGCTCTCTGCAATTTTGACCCTTTATACCCTAACTGCATTTTGTTCTTTGGCATCTTTCTAAAGAGACATATTACTTCCTAAAGAGAAGTAACTTACTAAGAAGTATGTCCTTAGTAACATAGCTCAGAATCCTATCTTGATAATGTATTTGTTGGCATAAATAACATAGATAATGATTTATGCATTTCATACATGACTTTGGAGACAAACTACATATCAATAAAATTACTTAAAATACGTTCTAATCAATCTCACCCAACTTAAGGAGATTTTTATTCTATGTTGAAATTTAACAAGTAAGGGAGAGCAGCATATCAACATAGGTAACTAATGGTACCCATTGTTGGGAAGTAGAAATAGAGATGGCAAGACAACGTTGAACGCACTATTTGCCACCCTGGAGGGATATATGTTCGTTTTTAGTGGGTTTTTATTTAGTTTTTGCTTGTCTGTTGCAGGTTATGGAAATTGAGGAAAGTTACAAAAATGAACAGAAAATCCTGAAAGCAATTTAATTCCAAATTTTCTCAATTCTTTCTTTGGAAAGTCTGCGTAAACAAATTGTTTATGTTTGTATGTGTATATACAAACACATTTTACATACATAGTCAGGTGTTTCTCTTGTGGACTCTGACATCCACATATGCATCACACAATCTAAAATCTTTCCTTTAGTTAAAAAAAAATGTGCTGGGTTGCTAACTAGTCTTAGTATAATTGGTTCTGTTGAGCTGTCATTCTTCCTTAACAAGAACACGTGAATATTTCCACTGACGTTAATTTTTTCTGAGATATACATGGTACTTGAAATTATCTCAAAACACATAGCATTAAATTGAATAGGGCCATTAGAAAATCAGACATTATGTAAATGGAAATCTCAGAAAATAATTTAATTGGGTCCACTAAAAGAGAATTGTTGACAGTTCACACAGATGCCCTGAAGTCTAAGAGGAAAATGTAAAGTAAATTAATGCTCTAACAAGATTATTCGGAAAATGTCAGAGTTTCTACAATGAGAAAAATAAATACTTTCAGTTCCTTGGAAACATTCATTTACACACAACGAGTTGACATGAAAATTATACTCTATGCTTATCTGTTAATTAAAGCAGCTTTTCTCCATTTCTGTAGTGGACAAACTCATTTTGAAATGTTGCATGGACCTGCAATTAATAAAACTGCTTCTGATATACTGAACTTAAGGTTTTATTATTTCAAAGTATTCTTTCCACAATTAGTCTGTGACACTGAGGTTTTACACTATTATTCTATTTCTTCAGTGAAATTATTCTCAACAGTATACATAATAAAACAGTATGAGAGTCCTAGATAAATATTTATGTGCTGGAAAAAAATGAATAAATTATTTTTCTTTGCAATTTGATTACTGATTTAGAATATCTGTTTAATAGCAGAAACACAATGTGTAGCATGTACTGTTTAAGAAAGATGTCCAATTTGCCTGTTATTAACAGTGTAGAATATTATCTTCAAAGCAAACCTGTCATTTATTAAGTATTTGTACAATTCTTTTTGGTCTTCAAAAGATCAACTGCTGATAGAAAACCTTAACATCATTTTTCTGCAATGTGATTTTTTTTTCTATTCAAGGCATTTCCTTTCTAAGCTTATATAAAAATAGTCTCAGAAATTAATAGAAAAAATATAGACCCAAATTAATAGAAAAAAATATAGAGGGTTTTAATGGTTTAAAGAAGATATTGAACTAACCAATAAATGAAGATAAAAAGCTAGGCAGACCCAGACAGCCTCCTGTACTTGGGTATTTGAGGGGGTCATGAACATGAGGAAAGCCAACTGCCAATCAGAAGTAGAATACAAAGGTTTGAATGGTAACAGGGGAAATGAATGAAAAAATCAAGAAGGGGGGGAGAATAGGAGACATACTCAAATTCATAAGCACAGAGTTTTACTCTGAAATAACTGAAAATAAATGCTTTGATATGGTGCCAGTTAATGGGCCATGTTTAGGCATATCATGAGGTCTGTGAGGACCAAAAGGAGATGACACTGGGCCACACCAGTGAATTTGAATTGTCAATCTTACGCTCTCTGGACATGGAGTAAAATGTCAGACTTCGGGTGAAATATTTCGTAATTGCTTTAGGGTTGCTTCCTAGTGACATCAAACAAGCAATGTGACCCTCTGTATCCTTTATTATTTTCAAATCTGTTTTTAAAAAGTCTAAAATGACAACACTAATCTTACAAAATGATTTGGGAAATCAACATCAAAAGTCTCAATAACATAAAACTGTGTTGATAATCTTCTGTGCTAAGGTTAGTAACCTGGGTATATAATTGCCCCTGCCTTTAAGGAGCTTATCATTTAAATGAGGAGACAAAGCCTTGCACTGCTGAGAAATATATTCTTAAAGTGTGCTTGCCTGGCTGTTCTGTCTCAGTGGTTGAGCATGGACCTAGGAACCAGGAGGTCACGGTTGGATTCCTGGTCAGAGTTGAGGGCTTGATCCCTAGTTGGGGAGGGGGAATGGCGGCTGTGCAGGAGGCAGACGATCAATGATTCTTTCTCATCATTGATGTTTCTGTCTCCCTCTTTCTTCCCCTCTGAAATCAATAAAAACATATGCTTTTTAAATGTGCTATCCTGCTATAGAAGTGCTATGGGGTGGTTGAAGTCCATGATTAGATTACCCAAAGGGATAGGCGAACATTTCAGGAAACAAACAAACAAACAACACTGATCCATCCCTGAGTTTGAAATGATGTTGGAGCAACCCAAAAACAGATGGACAGACATTCAAAGAAGTGAGAAGGCTAAATTATTTGTTGTCAGTAAAGGAAAACCAGCCAGAAGTTGGCTCCATGTTGTCTTAATAAAATTTAGGCTCCTTGAGGGCAGGGATACTATCTTACTCAGTGTGTCAGAATCTCACATGATCCCTGACAACGTACAGCTTGCCAACACCCATGTGGGGACATTTATAATTTTGATTTATTTCACCTACCTACAGTAGGAGGAAAAGTACAATTGAAAATTTTTAAATCTATTTTGAGATATCATTCTGCAATGGCAGAAACTAAAATTTTCACATGGGCAGTTGTCACCGGCAAATGCCTCCTCTTTCACAGTTGCCTGTTTTGGCAAAACAGTTGATCTAAGGAAGGGGTCGTATCTTCAGTGTGGCATGCACCTGGCCTAGGCTGTCCAACCTGACCTCTAGCAAGAAACTCTAGGGCATACCTGCTCCCTGGTCCTCTGGAAGTAAAGGATTGAGGGAAGAGATGTTATTCTTACTGACTCCTGGGTCTCCAGGATCTAAAATGGCCCCTGGCACACAGAGGAAAATAAATAATCGATGCTTGTTGAGTTGTACATGAGGTTGCTCAAATATTCCCCATCAACACAATCATTTAGAAAAACATTCAGAGACAAAAGGGCCAGAGGCAGAAATCTGAGAACATGAATATTTAAGGGGCCAAGGTAGTGAAAAATTATTAGTGAAGGAGAGGTGAGAAAAGTAGAAGAAGAAAAAATGGGAGTGGGAGGGGGAGTACTACAGAAACCACAGGAGGGGAGAATTTAAAGGGAGAGAGTTTACTATGTTAAAAAAGCAGTTATTGGGTAGAGGAAAGGCGTCAGAGCAGGTGGCTGGCTTTTGACCATGTGCAGTCAGTAATAACATTTCAGAGATCAGCTTGAGTGGAATGCCTGCTCCAGAAGTCACTGTCAAGGGGCTGAGGGGTCAGTGAGCAGCCTGCATACCGAGTGCTTCTGAAATCCTAAACCACTTAGCAAATGTAGTCAGGACAGAGGGCACGCGAGATTCAGGGGCTGGCTGTGGCTCACTCACTAAACTTTCTGAATGCATCTTTTTGAGACCAGGCACACACTTTTTGGGATTCTAGCAGAGTAGGTAACAATCAATGGAGAACTTAAGGAAACAGATGTTAAATGTTAATAGCCTTCTGTTACCTTCACCTCATCTTCTTCCGTAACACGCTTCCCCAGGTGTAAGAAAAATAGACACTATCTTAAAATACTGTCACGTCCACTATTTCTGCTAGGTCATCTTCCGGTGGCCAACAGCTTAGCAACTTTACTTAAATGAATCAGAAGTTAGCTTCCTCATTACTTCTGATTCATTTAAGCAAATGGTATAAATCTGATGATGGCGTTAACTCCAACCATGAGAGTTGGAGTGCAGTCCATCACTGGGCCACCCCTCAGAAGTGAACTCAAATGCATTACTCTCCATCTCTCTTCTTTCTTGGTTTCTTTATCACCAATTTCCACTTTGTATAGGTTTGTATAGGTAAGCTTACTCAATATTACAAGGACTTAAAAATATTATTAATCATACACTGAGGTTTCTTTCTCCAATCTGAGCCCATGCTCCTCAAATAACCTTACTCTAACTCTCCTTATCATGACTCCTATTTGTCAACACATTAATATAAAAGTATAAGAATGACCAGTTTTATATTGGTTATATTTAAAATGATTCAGAAAGTAATGGTTTGAGAATATTAATTTGTATTTTTAGGGAAAACACTAGCAGAGATTAATATTTAAGAGTTGCCACCACCATTTGAGTTTTTTCCTACCAGAACCCTGTGATTTATCTGTTTAGTGCAAGGATTGTTTATGAAGAAAATAATCAAATGGAAGCATTTCATAGTTATTTTTTTGGCAAAACAGTGACATCTATTGTTCAATGTTATATAAAATGGAATTTAAAAATCCAAAGCAATGCCATCTCACCCTAACTGGTTTGGCTTAGTGGCTAGAGTGTCAGCCTGCAGTCTCAAAGGTCCCAAGTTTGATTCCGGTCAAGGGCATGTACCTTGGTTGCAGGCACATACCCAGTAGGGGAGTGTGCAGGAGGCAGCTGATTGATGTTTCTCTCTCATCTCATCAATGTTTCTGACTTTCTCTTTCTCTATCCCTCTCCCTTCCTCTCTGTAGAAAATCAATAAAATATATTTAAAGAAATAAAATAAAATAAAATACCATAGCTGTTGGTATTTAAAACAAAAAACAAAGCAATGCCATCTTTTTGTGTGTGTGATTAGCTCCAGAATAATGATAGCACTCTTCAATCTATTGTTTCAAACAAACAATAGAAACCAAAACCCTGATGTGATATCAAAGAGCTTCTGAGCAGTGCTCCAATCTAGATTCTGGAATACTTTGTTAACCTAGAAGCTCTAGAATTCGCTGATGGGGAAGGGAAAATTGGAGACCATACCTCATTGGTAACTGATGTCTTAGACCCTGAAAGCAGTATTTTCTAATACCCTCAAAATATTGTCCTTTTAAATAAATTTCTAAAATAATAAAAATGATCAAACTTACATTCATTTTGCAAGTAAAATCAGTCTTTGAAAATGAAAGACTTTAAAAAAAAAGTAATTTTAGAGAATAACAATAAAACAAGCTTTTGTTTAGTCTCCTAGCTCTCCTGAAGCTCTCTCCTTTAAATTAAAATGTAGGCAACCTACATAATCAATTTTTCAATGAATATTTTTGAACTTGTATTACATGGCAGCACTCAGCTGAGTGTTCATTGGCCCCTCACAGCCTTCTTTAAAAAGTATCAGAGAAGCCCTAGCTCCTCTCTCTCTCTCCCCCTCTATTTCTCTTTCTATTTCTCTCTCTCTCTCTCTCCCTCTCTCTCTCATACAGGCACACGCACCTCCCCTGGAATTTCCCACATTCTGTTCTGGAAAACTCTCACCTAAAATCTTCATATGCATGACGGGCACAGCCCCTGAAAATTCTTCTCTGAGTTTCCAAATCTGAAGTAGTTACCCTCATATGTGTTCTTACAGCATCATCAATACACTAATTAACCTCTAAATTTTCTTTCTTCTTATAATTTATTCCTTACTACAGAACCTACATTAGAGGATAGGAACCATGTAATGAAATATTTTCAAGTTTTTATTACATATTTGCCTTTTTCTAAAGACATAGAGTTACCTATAGATGCATTGTATATAATGTGAATTTCTACATATAGTCTCTCCTATAGTCTATTTTAAGCAAGTAAGATAGAAGTACTATTTTAAATTTCATTGCTACTTATACTTTAACTTATACTTTAAGTTATGAAAATAAATGTTATAGGTTCTGTCATAAATTTTCATATTCTAATAATATTTGTGTCCATGTAGACAACTCCCAAATCTTTATACATTATTCTTTCCATAAATAACTGTGAAAATATGATGGTTGTCTTTTAAAAAGATAAGTAATCGGGAGTAGTTTTTATTCATAAGCACATCTAAAATCATTAAAAATAAGAATTTTGGTTAATTTAGGTCAATCACTTTCTGGAGCTAACAACAAAAATTGTAAAACTGGTATTTCCTTCCAGGTTCTTCCTTGTTGTTTGTAAGACAAAGGAAGGGAAACTTAGCTAATCAATCTTCTACACCAAAATGATGTTTCTACAACAAGTAACTAATTGAATGGATTCTTTAAAAGCCATTCGGTGTGAAAACAACTGTTGTTTCAACCGAAAGCTTTGTATTTTAATTGTTTGTTTTTGAGTCATTAAACACATGCTGATGGACCATCTTAACAAACAAATTAACCAAAACAGTTGCAAATGTTAGCTTATGCGTAATGTGTCTCTTTTTAACCAACTTAAATTCACACCTACTGAAGAACTAGAAGTTGATTCTTAGATTCTGTCAATGAAAGCAGATTCTAACTTTGACTGATGGTTGAGGATTGTAATAAAATGTAGTGATGGCCATACCACATTAGCAAGTTTATCTTAACACATTGTGGGCGGATCATGAGCATTCTCATGTTTTCATATTACAGTGTTTTACATAAATGTTAAAAGCACGCCTTAAAATTAAAAACCCATTGCAGTTTGAAGTCATTTATTATATATTCTTACATGTAATGAATGTCTTTTGAAAGTATGATGGTTTGTAAAACATTTTTTTGTACTCATTCAATAGAAACTTATCCAGCCACTGGGTAAAGCTAGCAATAAAACTACCAGTGCACAATGTGTTAAGAAGACAATATTAAGAATACATGATCAAAATTATAGAGTACATATATTTGTCAAGCCTGGTGCAGCTGCTCAGGTTTCCATTAAACAGGCAAGAAAACAAGTATCCTCACACTTTCTAACTGATTGTGGCCAGCAAGGCAAAGGGGAGAATATAAAGTACATGGTAACATAGGGGAAAACATGGAGAGAGAATTTTTGCAACTCAGGAATAACCTCATAAATAGTAAAGAACATGCAAAATAAGAATCTAAAATTTGAGTTTAGCAAACCCCTAACTGGTCTTGCTCAGTGAATAGAGCATCCTCTGTGGACTGAAAGGTTGCAGATTCTACTGTGGCCAAGGGCATGTACCTTGGTTGCAGGCTCCATCCCTGGCCCTGATTGGGGCGAGCATGCTGAAGGTAACCAAAGGATGTGTCTCTCTCACATCGATGTTTCTCTCTTTCTGTCTCTCCCCCTTCCTTCCTCTCTCTCTAAAAGCCAATGGGAAAATATCTTTGGGTGAAGATTAACAAAGCAAATAGTAACAAAAACACTATAGCAAAAACAAGACCATGACGCCATGACATTCCACAATGTTAACATAGGGTCAAATGGAATTGGCTACAGACATGATGTAGCTTTATTCAAAACAGCACTTCTTGACTTCTGCTGAGTTTCTCAGGTTTTTATTATGTAAAGGGGTAAATAGATTGGGCAGACTGTTTAATGATATCCTGTATTTTCTATTAAGTGACCTATTTCACTAAGTTTTGGGCATTGGAAAGATTATTCTTTTGCCTTAAAATTCAACAAGTATCTTTAAGAAAAGCATTTTATAATTATACTAGGGGCCCGGTGCATGGAATTCATGCAGAGGGGGGGAGAGTGGGGGTCCCTCAGCCAAGCCTGCCCCCTCTCACAGTCTGGAACTTCTCAGTGGATGTCCTATGATGGCCCCAGTCTGCCAGGCACCTTGTGTGTGTGTGTGTGTGTGTGTGTGTATCACCAC
>PVJC01011459.1:0-16984 GCA_004026665.1 Murina feae | reverse complement strand
GCCCTCCAAGCAGGCCCCCAGCCCCCAAGAGCTTGCTTTCCCACTCCCCAGTGCCCCCCAAAGGGCCTGGAGAGTCGCCAAGCAGGCCGCCGACTCTTTCCCATTCACCAGTCCCCTGCTGCCTTCCTTTCCTACTCCCCAGTGCCGCCAAGGGGCCTGGGGAGCCACCAAGCAGGACCCCAGCCACTTCAGCCTTCCTTTCCTGCTCCCCGGTGCCCCGCAAAGTGCAAAGGGCCTGGGCAGCCGCCAAGCAGGCCAAGACGCCCCCACTGCCTCTTTCCCACTCACTGGTACCCTGCTGCCTTGCTTTCCCAGTCTCCAGTGCCCCACAAAGGGCCTGGGCAGCCGCCAAGCAGGCCCCCGACCCCCACTGCCTCTTTCCTGCTCCCCGGTGCCCTGCAAGGGGCCTGGGCAGCCGCCAAGCAGGCCACCAACCCTGCTGCCTCTTTCCCACTCAAGGGTCCTGGGTCCTGCGCTCTTCTGCCCTGCAGCCGTTCTATGCACTCGGGAGGTCCCTCAGCCCGGCCTGTGCCCTCTCATAGTCTGGGACCCCTCTGGGGATGTTCACCTGCTGGCGTGCCTGACTAGGCTGGGTAAGGGGCTGATGGCTGTGTGCAGGCTGGCCAAGCCCCCCAGGAACGTCCCTCACCCCATTGGGTTGTGGCCAGCATGAGTGACGGGCTGATTGGCGCCTTCAGGCTTTAAGGCTGCCCACAGCTCCCACTGACCCAATGTCCCAGCAAGGCTGGCTGGATGCAGGTTTCTGGGGTTTGTTTATCTTCTATAATTGATACACTGTTCCCTTAAGCCGGCCTAACAAAGCCTCCTCTCTGCTTCACCTCCCGGTGTCTATAATGAGACAATGTTACTCTTAGGTCTGCTGTTTCCTTCAGCTCCCAGGGATTCTATGATTGTTATTATGTTGCAAATGTGTGTTTTGCTTGAGGATGAGCAGAGCAGGCCCCGCAGTTTCACTTTCACTCCTGCTGCAATGGAAGCTGCTGTTTACTCAGGTCCGTGAGTGGCGGCCTCCATGTTGGCTGGGCTAATTTGCATACAGCCGCTCTGATTGGCTGGTGGGCATGGCTTACCCCGTCTTGGAGAAACGGTTAATTTCAATATTATGCTTTTATTAGTTAAGATTTCAAAATTCAATTTTCATAGTCACACTAGTACCATGAGCTTCGTTAGTTGGGCTTCCCTGGAATTAGACCCTGCAATGAGGTTTTGTACACAAAAGTGACAGTTAAAGAAAAGATTCCAAGGAGGTGAGGGAGCCTAGGAAGGGTGCAATGGCAGATACATGAATAGAGAGTTGTTTACATCTCCTCTGCATGGGAATTTTAGAGTATAAGGTATGCTCTACTGACAGAACATAAGGAATCTGAGCTTCCAGTGCCTTCTGCCTTCAGACATTCCCTGGGCATTTCCGAGGGGAATGTATTTTCCAGGGAACTCTGTCTCCTCCCACTCACAGGCAAAAGAAAAAAAGACGTGTTAGTAGCCTACGGGCAGTCCTTTGCTTTCTATTGTAAGCAGAAACACACAGAAGCTGGGAGTGGGGAGGGAAGGATATATAAAAAACAATATTTAAAAGATGTACTCCTAAGGGATATGAGTGGAGCATAAACATTGTACCCCACAGTCAGGTTTTATTATCTCATGTTCAAAGATGAGAAAACCAAGGTTTGGAAAAGAAATACAATTTATACGCAGCCATACACAGGCAGAGGTGTAAAACAGATGATGCAAAACCCTGGATGTAAATCCTGTGTCATTCTTAGTATGTATATCCTCCCATGATAACATTATTTAGTTTCATAATTATCACATACCCTTATAATAAATTACGGCCTGGTATTTTACAGTGCTCTCCTCATTTCCAGTTACTTGGAATACTTTCTTTGTCTTCATTTATGTAGTTTTATATCCAAGTAAGCCGGAGGTCACAACACAGGGTGTTGGCAGGTGATATAAAACAATGAGTCAGGTCAGATGGGAGAGACAACAAGGACCTGTGCCCCAAGGAGAGCTCCTGCCTGTCTTAGCGGAGGCAGCCGGCTCTCAGACCAGACTATTGTTGCCGCAGGGAAATAAAAATCCAGTGTTGCCAGAGCTTCCATTGCCCTCAAGCTCAGCCAGAAGTCAGAATGGTTCACACAGAGTCCTCTAATTTCTGTATGCTGGCCACTGACCACTGCCCCCTTTTTTTGCACTTGGAGGCAATGTTGGAAAAGTCATGTTCCTGTGCAGGTGAGCTGCCATTTTGTTCCTCTGTTATATGCCAGCAGGGTTGGTTATAGCCTCATCTAAAATCACTCAAATCCAGCCTGAGCTGGTTTGGCTCAGTGGATGCAGGGTCAGCCTGGGGACTGAAGGGTCCTGGGTTCAATTCTGATCAAGGGCACATGCCCAGGTTGCCATCTCGATCTCCAGTAGGGGGCATACAGAAGGCAGCCAATCGATGAGTCCCTCTCATCATTGATGTTTCTCTCTCTCTTTCACGCTCCCTCTCTGAAATCAATAAAAATATTTTTAAAAAATAAAAATAAAATCACTCAAATTCAAATAATTTTGAACTGAGATGCTGGTCAAGCCAAAACACATGGAGAACGGGATTTATCCATGGGTCTGAATTTGAGTTTAGAATCCCTACATTAAGCAAGTGCTTCCAGGAACCATACATTTATTTCATCCAATCACAAGATATAGTTTCTTTTCAAAGCACAGGAGGTATTTTTTAGTTTGGGGTATTAGTGAGAACCATAACCAAAAATGAAAGTCCTTAAATCCTTTAACATTGTTCTAATTCCTGTCAAAAGGAGTCCACTCTGACTAGAGGAGTGATTCTCAGTCTCATGATGCTCAATGTGTTTTTCACAATGTTTTTCTACAACACCACCTCCATTATCCTGGAATGAATTCATGAGATGCTACTAAGTACCAGCACATGCAAGTTATAAAATCAATACGAAGCCCTACATATAACATAAAGGAGAGAGAAAAGTAAGTTATAATTAAATAGCATGTATTTCTATGTTCGAATGCTTGGATATGAATATACTAGAAGACAATTACATAGTTGATACTTCCACCTATATATTAGAAGGCCTTCCCTATGTCAGCAACAAATGAAGACCAGTAAAGTTCTAGGTATCAGTGATCTTCATTTCAAAATTACTTTGTTCTCAATAAAATATTTTCCACAAAAGCAAACAATTTTTGGTACAAATTTTCAAAAATATAAATAAAGCATATTATCCCCTTGATTTTCACAATTGTTGATTGTCTGGGGAATGCAATGTACATAAAAGGTAAGAAAAAAAATTCTGGATTTATGTACAAAAAAAATGATTTAGGTTCTGGGCTCAGATAGTTATTAAAACATTTTTAATATACATGATTGGCCGTTAGGACATTTGAAAGTCATATAGAACATTAAAAAATTCATTATGCTCACTATCTCTTGCATTAAGGGTTCTAGCATATATGATCTTTCCCTACTAGATATTAGTGGAACTTCCCAATTATTGTGGTAACCCAGAGTTTTCCAGAAAATACCATATTGCTCCCTAAGAAGCAGTGCTTTCTTTTTGAGAACCAGTGCCCTAAAATAATCATAAAGACAAAAGCCAGATAATTAAATTAGCGAAAAATGTTGTGTGAAAATGAAATATACCTCACTTTTTTCAAATGACAGCTAACAAGGCATCTGGGAGAAAGTACAATGTTGAAATTGGCATCAACCATGGCAGGCCAGCCTTAAGCAAAGGGCAAAATAACTATTGATTATCTATGAAGTGCTCTGTCAATCACCTCAGGCTGACAAAGCAGTAAACTAAAACAATCTTTAAGACCATGGCTATCATACTTGTGGTTTTTAATAAAAGGTCAATGCCTTTCATCTATTCAAGCATTTCCTTGTCTTGGCATGTGCCAACTTCTTCAATCCAGAGGTCATCAAATATCTGCCTTACTGAGACTGTGATGATTTAATGGTATAGGTGGGTTTTAGAGAAAGGAATATTTAATTTTAAAGTCCTAAAGACATTAGCCAGTGATAATCACACCATCAATTTTTATGTGAACACAGGACTAGAAACCAAAATGAAGCTCAGATTTTTAAAACAACTTCCTGATGACAGGCTTGACATTGTCTTTAAAGGTAAATGTTAAATAAATATCTACTTTAAATAATTTATTCCATTAAAGAACTTTGAGCAAATAGCAAAAAAAAATCTTTCTAAAATATAAGTTTTGTGATAAGTTCTGGAAAATTTGAAGCAATACTCTGTTTTTAAAATCTTAATAAAATTATTTTCATCAAATGTCAATAAAAGTACAAGAAAACATTAAAAAAACCAATTCTGTCTTACTAAATGTTATAGGGAAAGGCATGAATGCATTCTCAAATCATATTTCTAGCAAAAACAGACCAACATTGTTGGATCAAACAAAATCACAAGAAAAGTGTTAAAAGCTAAGGGAGTAAAAAAAACAAACATACCTAATATAATTGTTGGGCTAATAAAACTCAATAGTCATAGAATATAAAAAAAAAAAACATGAATTTGACCAAAGGAATAGTGTAGCCATTTGAAATGGGTCTGGAACCTTCAGATTATGGGTTTACTAAGGAAATGCAGTGAGTGAAGCGTTTGCTATGGGAACATAAATGTCAATCAATATATGAGCAAATGTATTAGTTTTCCTATATGTATAGTATAAAGGCTTTCCATTTGTTTATCATCCCTCCTCAAATTTAGCAATCAAAATATATTTTTTTGACAAGCTGGCTGAGTGATGGTTCTTAGAAATTAAAGGAGAAACTGAAAGGTCAAGATTCTAACCCTTATGCAACCCCTGACACATGCAGTCTTGAGCACAATATTTAATGAGTCTTTACCAAAGTGGATTAAATTATTTTTAACCACCTTTAGCTCATAATATTTTATATTATTTTACAAAAAGTTATATCAGGAAAGTGTCTATACCTTATTCCCTTTATTAAAGTATTATTTTCACTAAAAAATATAATTTAAAGGGATTTTCTTGACCAAGATTTATATAAAACGTTAAAGAACTCACTCTTGGCTATATAAAGGTCTTATTACTTTTTTAGTAAGCTTTCCCCTAATATACACAGAGATTCCATTAATCATTGAACTTTTTTTATTAAATTCATCTAATGGAACGGGTACTTTGCTAACCATTGGGGAAACATAGCCAAATTCTTGAAAGAGCTTTTAAGTTATTAGGTAAATATAGATTGTATATGCATATAAATTTATAACGCAGGTTAGTGTAGGTTAAATGCCGTAAGAAATTTATGCAGAGGGGTACAGGGAACATTTCTGACTATAGTGGTTATACAAGTTTCTCTTAAAAGCGTGGACATTGTTGAGTGGATAATATTTCACCAGAGATGTTTGTGGAAGTAAGGGAATGGACAGAAATTGTGGCATGGTGGAAGATATTTCTGACAGAGGGAATAGCCTTAGGAAAGGCAGTATTTGATAAATAGCAGGAATTTACATATTTCCTTGAGGACAGACCATATAGAGGGAGATAGTATAAGACCAAAAAAGTGAGGTATGACAAAATCATTCTGTGGCAATAGGAAAATGAATATTTAAATGACTGACAGTGGCACAAAGTGAGCTTTATGTTAGCACTACTCTTTAAAAAAGGGGGGGCAGTATTGTTAAAGTACACTGCTGTCATAATGGGGAAGAAAGTAGGCATTTTTGTAATATGTTGAAAATATTCAAAGGACTTAGTGACACATACCTTTTATATTCCCTTTATGGAAAGTAATATCAGAGAAATATGAAAGAACACGGGTGTGATTTAAATTACAAACACTGTGAGCTTTAAAGTTTACAAATCATAAAAGCTAGATGCCTCCTCAACGAATAAAAAACGAAAATACCTCCCACAGCACTGCCTTCCTCCAAAATCTCTAGAAATCTTCCTGGATTCCTTCAGCAGCACAAAACTCCATCTATGTGCTTCATGCAGAAGAAATATGATTTTCGCATTTGTTTATCCAATTTTCCATGAGCTTAATCTGAACAGCTATCTAATTTATTCTCTGAGGATAAAGGAAAACAGCTTGTTTCTTTTCAGAAAATATGTGGACTGAATTATTTATTTCTAACGTCTTAAGAAGCTTACAAAATGCAGGATGGAAGGTCAGGGCTAATTAAGAAAAATGGTTTGAATTCCAACAGAAGAAATGTATGTTAATTGGCAAATAATAAAAGTACTATAGCCTGTTGATAGTCAGCAAAACTGGAGTGGATTGAAAAAAAAGTCTTAGTTTTAACAAGTTGTGGGTTGTAATAATGTTGCTGTTAGTATTGAAGTGCATATGACTTGTGAAAAATAATATTTCTCACTGACAAGTGTGTGTTTTCATTATCAAAGGCAACAGACAGCTACTAAAGATATTGGCGATGAACCCTTGTGCCAATGGATTGGATTGTAAGGACAGAGACACGATTAGGGAAGTTGTAGCCAATATCTCATAACTCCCATATTCTTGTTCTCTAAGTAAAGCAACTTTAATGATTATCTCTTTTAAGCTAATGAGAATTCAGCATGGCTTCCCATCCATTTACAGGTAACCATTTGTGCAGACTGCTGTTCATTGAGATCATTCATGGTGAAGACAGGGTGCTGATCTGGGAGTTAGAAAATATGGGCTCTGCCTCTTGATTTGAGTCTTTTCTTTCTCTTCTCTATCTACACTTGTACAGAGGGCATTTTGATTTGGATTTATTACACAACATAGGTGCCTCAAACAACATATCCCCAATGAACTTCGTAATCTTCCCTTCTAAGATCAACTTTCTCTCAAGTGTTCCAAACATTTATTTAACTCAACAAATAATTATTTTTAGCCAGGCATTGTCCCAAGTTTGGAATTATAAAGGCAAACATGCAAGTAAACTGTCCTCAGGGATCTTTCAACCAACTAGAAGGAGACAGACATGTAAAAATACATGTGATACAATACAGCTTAATACATGGCACGTTGTGATAGATATACAATTTGTCTAATCCTTCAACACCTATATTTGTCTGATTTGTCAACTAATTTTGGAAATTCTTCCTTCAAGTGCTAGTTCTTCACTAGAATGAACATAAGCTTCAAGAAAGTAGAAATAGTGCTTGAATATAGTAGGTACTCAATAAATATTTATTGAATGAACTTGTTGAATGCCTAGAATAGTAATTAGAACACTGTAGGTACTGGCTAAATATTTGTTAAATGAATAAAATGCATTCGAATTTATTCAGCTCTGATGAAAAGAAGTTATCATTACCTCCTATTCAGGCTATTGTAGAACAACTGTAATTCCAGTTTCTCCTTTTTTCAGCATCCCAAAATAAAACTACCAAATTCATTGTCCTTAAATAACTAGCATCTAATACAGGGGTAGACGAGCTTTTTTTTTTTTTTTTCTATAAAGAATCACATAGTAAATAATTTCAGCTTTGTGGTCTATATTGTGTCTTTAGCTACTGCTCAACTTTGCTACCATAATGTGAAAATAACTATAGCCATTATGTAAACAAATGAGCAAATTAATCTGTTTTCTAATAATATTATTTTCAAAAAACAGGTGATGGGTCTGATTTTACTGTAGTTAGCTGGCCTCTGAGTTAATAGCTATCTTGAAATTCATAAAGCAATTCTGTAACATTATTTTATAAGATTCATATGAAAAAAAATCTTATAGTGATTTTGCCCAGATGTGCAACAAACAGTAACTGATTTCCTATGTGAGAGGAATTGAGTTACATACTAGGTATAGGAGGGGAATAAGGCACAATTTCTCTCCTGGTAGAATTCAGAGTCAAAGCTAAACAGACAAGTCTTGAAACTGGTAGTTACTATATACACTGAGGTAAATATTATATCCACAAGAGACCCAGTGCACAAATTCATGCATGGGTGGGGTCCCTCAGCCTGGCTGGTGGTCAGGGCTGATCAAGGGGGCCAGCTGGCTGGTGGAAGGGACTGTAGGAGGTAGGCCAGCCATGAGAGGTTGGCCAGCCACAGGAAGTTGGCTGTTAAAATGCACTGACCACCAAGGGGCAGCTCCTGAATTGAGTGTCTGCCCCCTGGTGGTCAGTGTGTGTCATAGAAATTGCTTGACTGGTCCTTTGGTCGCTTAGGCTTATATCACACACACACACACACACACACACACACACACACACACACACACACACTAGGGGCCCAGTGCACGAAGATCCGTGCATGGGGGTGGGAGGGGTCTCTCAGCCTGACCTGCACCCTCTCCAATCTGGGAGCCCTCAGGGGAGCCCTCTCCAATCTGGGAGTTTCTGTCTGTCTTTGCAATCATATGAGCGAATTGTCTGAGACCCCCAACCCAGTTTGGTTTATTGCTCACAGAATAAAAATCTTTTTTTTCTTTGCTTCATTGGTAGAGATTTTCTGGAAGTTTTAGGATATCTTCCCTTAAATTTTTCCTAGACACTCTGATTTTACTATGTCTCTCACCTTTGCTTTCCCTCCATCCCCCACTGCAACAGTAACTTGTTCCAGGCTCGCTTTACTATAGTGTCTAAGAGATCCATCTACTGCCAGAACTATGATTCCCAGCATTCCTGGTGCTCCCCATGCTCTAGGCTTCCCCTTCCAGTCCTGGGGCTGCCATCAGAACTACTATTCCCAGAATTCCTGGTGCTTCCCACACTGGGAGCGACCAAGGGAGCCACAGCGCCCCCCCCCCCGCCCCCAAGCCTCTGGCTCTCCTGCTCTGCTCTCTGCCCAATGACTGAGAGAGCCACATCCCACCAAGCTGTCGGCTCTCCCACTTCTGCTCTCCACCAGGCACCTGTGTATGCAAATTAGCCCACCATCTTTGTTGGATTAATTTGCATATTCACTCATGATTGGCTGGTGAGCATAGCAAAGGGACGGTCAATTTACATGTTTATCTTTTATTATATAGGATAGATACTATATACAGAATGCTAAGAGAACAGAGAGTCAGAACTGATTAGCTTGTCCTTGTTCTGTGCTACACTGCCACACAAGTCTTCAATAAATAGGTCACTGAGTTTATTAACAGTGTCCAAGAGAATACACTGAACTTGAAATCCCACGTCTCCCAAGGTGCAAAGTGCTGATTTATCATCTCAGTTGTATTTCTAGTAGAAGTGTCATCCTTTCAGACTTGTAGCTGGTGGAAGCAGCCTGCCTACACCCACTCTATCTTCTCCAACACCCGTGGGATATAACACACCCAGGCCTAATCCTTGGGCAGGAAGCCTACATCTTGATCCCAAAGTCCCAGGTTTGGCATCAGGAGTGTGGATTTTGGAATAAGAGAAGTCTCCATTCAAATTCAGACCCCCAACACCTACCAACATAATAGGGCTGGGAAACTTATCCTCAGTTTCTTCATCTATAAAGTAATTGTAAGAAGAATATTCATTATAAAAAATTGCAGTAATTAAATGAGATACAGTTATGAATTGCCTGCCATTTGGTAGGCATTTAGTACCTCTTACCTATTGCATAGACAAGCTACACTTTGGTTCTGATCGCATCTTAGACACTGCTCCCACATGCTGCTGCCTGCTACCAACTAGAGAGCCATTTCATCCGTGCCTCTAGCCTGTTTTCTGCTTCTTGCTTTATATCTAAGAAAAATTAAATGAGCTATCGAGAACTGAAATATAATTTTCTCACCGAGTGCTTATTAGATTCCAATCACTGAGCTAAACACTATATTCATTAAATCATTCAATCATCACACATTCCTTTTAACCCTAATATTATTCCAGTTTTAAAGATAAAGCATTTGAAATTTAAGACAGTTAAGTAACTTGACTTTAGGAAGTAGCAGACTCCTTCAGGCAGTTCCCTTTAAAAGTTGAAAGTCACAGTCCAAACCTAGTGTGAACTCACCTATTATTCCAGCATAAAAGGCCTTTACACAACTAAGTTGGAACAGTAAGCTCATTAGTTACCCATCTACATAACTACATTTCTACATACCTATTTATGCATTTATCTATGTATCAATGCCTCTACCTATGTATCAATGTATCTATCTACCTTTCTATCTTATTCTGATTAAGAGTTAAAATTCATCATACTCTTTCTAAATGCTACAAATATGCCACTGCAACACACAAATGAATTCACTGATGACTAAGCCTAGAAAATTTTCAAGTGGCATGTTTTCATTCTTTCCTCTTTTTTTTTGTTTTTGTTTCTTTCTTTTATAGTTTTTTTTTTTATTGATTTCAGAGAGAAAGAGCAGGGGAGGAAGAGCGATAGAAACATCAACGATGTGAGAGAATCATTGATCGGCTGCCTCCTGCATGCCCCACAGTGGAGATCGAGCCCACAACCAGGTGTGTGCCCTTGACCGGAATCTAATCTGGGCCTCTTTACTTCCCAGCATGACGCTCTATACACTGAGCAACACTGCCTAGGGCTAGTCTTTCCTTTTTTTTCTTTTAACATTACTGTTCTATTATTATTTTTTAGCCTGCTCCATGCTATTTTCTCTGTGTACTTTAGAGCGATTTCTTTTCCCCAAGAACTTATCTCCTTCTGCTACAAAGGAACATGGATGCATTTTAACTCTCAATTTACCAGCACTTTACACATACACATCTCATAGCTAGGCCAGAGTTTACAAAATTTAATGCTTCTAAAGATCAGGTGGAAAATGCAGCTCAGAGAAAGGCGACAGGTGACAATTTTCCTTGCTGATTATCTTACTCAATGGTGAAGGACAGCTTTGCCTGATTCAACTGTTGAGGGGACATTAGGAACTGTGAGGACCATGTTAACCTTGCCTTCCCCTTGGAATCACTACGGAGGATTTTTTTTGTTGTTGTTTAATTAGACTTTTTATTTTGAGACACATGTAAAGACTACTATAAGCGTTCCTATGTATGCTTTTTTACCATTCTCCAAATAGTAACATCTTGCAAAGCTGTAGCACAATAATAGCACAGCTAGAATCGTGACATTGATACAGTTAGGATAAATCCATCACCACAAGAATTTCTTATATTGCCTTTTTATAGCCACATCCATTTCCTTTCCCCCTACGTCCTCCTGAATTTCTAACAACCATTCATCTCATCTCCATTTTTCTAGTTTTGTTATTTCAAACATTGGTATACAGGTGGAATCAGGTAGTATAGAACTTTAATTCTCTGGAGATTCATTTCAATACCAGGATGTCTTTGTAGTTCTTGCCAGTGCTAATGGTGTGTTATGTAGGTTGATTTTTCAGCCTGATTGTACCCAGTGCTTAACTGAATCCAAGTGTTCACAGTATTCTGCTTTTTCTCTGACAATCCAAGATCAAAAAAGGGAGTAGTAGTCCAATCCATTTTTAATAAGGTAGCAAAATGGGAGGAGCGGATCCATGGAATTTGGAGCAGGGTAAGATTACTTTCTTCTCACAGTCCTAAGAAAAGTTTTGTGAAAGAAGCAGATTTTGAAATTGGCTTCAAGTGATAAGTCTCAATTGGATATATTAGATGTAGGTCAAGTCTAGACCAAAAACTACATGAATAAAGGAGAAAATCAGTTAAGCTTGACTTACATTGCTTAGCCGTTACTTAGCATAAATTGCTTGCTTTTTTCATCTGTCTTTCCTATTATCTATTCAACACTTTATGGCAATAATTTGATCTTAGCTTTAAACTCACCTCCATAGACTCAGCAACAGGGATTTTGCAAACCCTATTTCACCTTTGCCTCTGCCTAAAGGAGGCAGCAAATGGGGCCACTCCTTCCCCTTCCCCTTCCCCTCCCATCCTGGCTCGTCCTCTCTTCACTCCACCGTAACAGTATTTTTGCAGATGCAACAATTGAATTCAGATCATAATTGTTCTAAATCTCACAGATCCAGGCCTGCTCGTGCCCTCCTCACACGCACTACCTCCAGTCTGGGATCCTCCTCCTCAGAGATTCAAGTGCCTGGTCCCAGGTCGCAGAGACCCTCCTCCAGTTCAGACGATACCACACCAGCTGTGCAGAGGAACCCTGTCATCAGAGGTCCGAGTTTCACTCCTCTTCCAAGCCTCTAGGTACTAACAATTCCAACCTCTTTTTCTTGCTTCTGCAGCCTTAGGAGTTGTGGCTGTGCCCTGACAATGCTGCTACTGTGGTACGCTGCAGTTCTCTTTTTGTCTTTGCTGATACCCATTTAACAATCTTACACCCGCTCACATTGGTGTGGCTTCTGTCTGCCAACAGGACTCTGATTAACTTGAAAATATATGAGATCCAATTTCCTCTTTGGATTTGTCCTTAAAATCCATATTTTCTAAACAGGGCCTAGGAAATATTTACATTATTCATTTTGACAGTTCATTTACTCAATATCCACTGAGTACCTCTGACGTGTGAGCAACTGGGTTAAAGCTGGAGATACAAAGAAGGGTAAGACCCACTTTCTCATTGCAAAGGGCTCACAGTGCTATGGGGAGATAGAAATGCAAAAATACAACTGCAGGATTGCAGGTAGAATGATGAAAGATATAGAGATAACACACTTTAAAGAGTGATAATACACAAGGGACTAAGAAGGGGTTGTCCCATCTGAGTATAAAGAATATACAGACAGCCTGGCCACCATGGCTCAGTGGTTGAGCATCGACCTGTGAACCAGGAGGTCATGGTTCTAGTCCTTATCAGGGCACACGCCTGGATTGTGGGCTCAAATCCTCTGTGTGGGGCGTGCAGGAGGCAGCCGATCAATGATTCTCTCTCATCATTGATGCTTATATCTATCTCTCCCTCTCCCTTCCTCTCTGAAATCAATAAGAAAATGTATTTTTTTAAAAACAAATATACAGACAGTTAGCAGGCAGTGGAAGGGGTGGGGAGACTCAAGGCAACACAAAATCACTTGGAACTATCTGGTATCAGGAACTATCCGGTATCAGGAACTATCTATCCGGTATCAGGAACTATCCGGTATCTATCAGGAACTATCCAGTATCAGGAACTATCCGGTATCAATAAATAGTATTTATTGGTCACCTGAAGAGTACATTGCTATGAAGGCATTAAAGAGCATATTTGAAGAGGTGTGGATGGAGGTCCTTGTTAACATACCGGAAAGTTTTAACTTTATCCTTTAGGCCAGACACATTAAAAAAGTAATTCACTGCAATCCTCTAAACACTGGGAGACTTCCCCCAAATGTCTGGCTTTCCTTACAATATCAGACCATCTGGCTACCCCAGACCCATCCTCTATACTGTGACAATGCCCTGCATATGAGGAAGCACTGCCTCTTTAGGTGTAACCCGTGCTTTCCAGATGATCAGAGTCCATTTGCTGCCTTTTCTTTTTCTTTTTACTAAATTATGTATCTGGTTGACCTATTTAGGCATTTGACATGCTGCTTTACTAAATGAGAAATGTTTTAAGCAGGGGAATTCCATGATTAAATGTATGGTTTAGAAAAATCACTGGAGGTAATATAGTAAATGATCTAGAATGAGTCAGAAGGTTAGATGGTGATGCCATAAGCAATGATGCCAAAAGCCTTTTAAGAGGCAATGGTAATAGGGGTGGAAATAAAGGGGCTAGATTTGAAAACAAAATGGAAAAAAATAGGATTGACAAGATCTGGGAAATGGCCAGATAAGAGGGATTAGGGGTAATAAAGATAAATGCACACATTATTTACAGGGTTTTTGGCTTTGGTGTTCAGTAGTAAAATGGCATATATGGGGTATGCCCCCAAAAAATGTATACATACTTTAATAGCTGTTAGCTCAATTTTGAAAATGAAATGCAGTTTTATAAATACTGCCTTTATAATTATTCAAAGTGTGTGTACGAATTTTTTGGGGGGACACCAGATAGATAGATAGATAGATAGATAGATAGATAGATAGATAGATAGATAATGTTAAAATTCATAGCTATCTGCCCTAACCGGTTTAGCTCAGTGGATAGAGCATCAGCCTGTGGACTCAAGGGTCCTGGGTTTGATTCCAGTCAAGGGCATGTACCTTGGTTGCGGGCACATCCCCAGTGGGAAGTGTGCAGGAAGCAGCTGATAGATGTTTCTTTCTCATTGATGTTTCTAACTCTCTAGCCCTCTCTCTTCCTCTCTGAAAAATCAATAAAATATATTTTTAAAAAATTCATAGCTATCTAACTCGTTGACTCTTGATTATATGACTAACAACTTCTCTGTTATTACTTATGTTTTCCAACAGACCAGGTTTCCTTTATGTTGCTCTGACAACAACCTCTGATGATTATTTAATTACACATGTGCATGTTTCCAGCCCAAGGTCATAAATGTTTCCAATTTCTCAGCTTCTTCGACATAGTAATGTTTTAATGGGCAAGTGTCCAAAAATTAAAAAGTGACTACTACATTTCTACCAATGATAATTAACCAGATACTAAGTACTCTTTAAATAGTATGAATAGATCTAGATAATAAATAAAATAGGCATTTATTATACTCATAAATCCCTGAAGAGAGAATTTGTTATCAGTTTCTGAAACTGGTACCCTGTCAGCCAGATAACACAAACTAACTCATTTTTAAGAGGGGAAATGATACCAAGGTACTCAGGAAATGTATCAGATAGAATACATTTTTGAAAATACCTTAAGCTCAGCATATTCAAATACTGGATTGATTGCACAAGGCTAGAACAAAGCCAAATGTTTGAAAAACATGAATACATGGATGGTTTCTATGCATTAATCTGAAGAGATTTCAAGTTTTAAATCTTCATGGGAAATCTGGCCAAGTCTTAATTTAACTGCTGTTCAGCCTACTTTTGTTTGAAGCTATTCTCAAATGTTTTAAGCTCTTCTGTGCTTTGGTCAATGAAATGTAGAGAACTTCACTTCCTTCCTTAGATACAAAAATTATAATATACACACATACACTTAAGGCAATGTTTTTTCCGTAATAATTATATCAACTCGCAGTACAGATTTGTAGACCCACTCGTTATAATCTTACAAAACACATACTGATTATCCTAGCAATTTGATCCACTTATGAATTGACTGTCAATACACTAACATTTAATTAATCTGTTATAATGCCTTCTGACAGTCTGGAATATGATGAGAAAGATATAATAAGAATTGTCCATGGTTGAGTAACTCAACAATTGCCACTGGTGCCTTACAGATGACAATTCTAACTTCTATCCTTAAATCCTGGCATTTGACTTCCCCTGGTAACATAAGCAGCATGTTAAAGAGAAATAATCATCATGAATTTACATAATTCCCGTTAGTCTTTGTGGGCATTAAATAAGGCAATTCAAAATCTTTACCTATTAATTCATTAGTGCCAATATTAGTTCTATTAAAATTACTAAAATTTGTTCGGAGTTTTCTTCCAATTGTCATGAAGAGAATATTATAAATGATAACTATTCTCTGTACCTTTTTCAGAAGAGATTTTTTAAAAAATTAGTAAGAAGAGGGCAGAAGCTTAGTTAATTATTTAGCAAATACAGATCAAATATAATTGAACCATGGGGTGACCCTTATTCATTTGAGAGCCTCATAAGGAAAGAAAATATCACAAGTTATTCTTTAAAAAATTAGTTTAAAAAAAGATGCAGAAGAAGCAAAAGGAATGAAATACCCCAGAGCTCCCACAGGAGCCCTTAAGCCCATACACAGGTGCAGAGATAAACACGTGTGTGCGGGCACAATGTTACCACAGATGAGGACTTCTGAAGATTTCCTGCAATCAAGAGACTCCCTGTGCTGCTTGTTGCCTGCCAAGAATTCCAGCCCAGTGTGTCAGGCGTAATGATGAAGCTGTTCATTAGCTAGCAGGTGGCTGAGCTAATTGATTTGGGAGGCCGTGTGGTCTAGTCAGAGTAGAAGATCAAGCTTCAGAGTCCGACAGCTCTTCATCTCCAGCCAGCCCAGATACTGAATTAGCTGTAACTTCTTTTATATCTTTGAACCTCAGTTTCACCAACTTTACACATCAACATAAACAGCTCCTTCTCAAAACTGTAAATCGAAGTTTCTTCAAGCGTGGTTTTCAGTTTTCCTTTTCCATACCTGTTGGAATTGTTCAAAGGTTTGCCTGAGCTCAGAAATGACCTCTCTCCCCACTCTTCCGAAAAAAAAAGCAAGCAGCTCATATCTAGTCTAAGCTAGCCAGGTTAGAAAGATCGACTAACATCGGCCTCAACCCAGCGAGAACTGCACTGGAGTTCTCTGGCCAACTGGTTGGGTGGGTCTCTTGAGAGGAAGGGTGCTTTTCAAGCTCCCATAACCCAGCTGGAAACAAGCTTGGATGATGACATTAGGCATCTTCAAGATTTGGGAATCCTGGGGGGCCTAAGGAGCTGACATTCAGATCGATGTTGATTTTTCAAAAACTGTGCTCTGAAGGTGGGAAAACCCTGCCCTCAAAAAGCTCACACATTCACAGAGAGACAGACACACACACTGATTCCACTGGAGCACCAAGAAGGGCAAGCACCAACCCTGTAGCATTATAGGGAAAGCTTCCTATAGGACAAGATACTTGGAAAGTAATAAGAAGATCAGGCAGGGAATACAGGAAGACATTTCGGTAGTGCCCATAAAAGCAGCAAAGCTCTTCCCAATGTGTACATTGAGGTTTTAAATTGTTTTCAGAAGAAAATCCCCATAAATGTAGGCCTGTTAACAGATTTCTCAACGCTGCCTAGGAATGGTTTTATAGTATCTCTCTCCCTCTTGTCCTCTCTCTCTCATTCTCCGTCTTTCTCTTCCTCTTTCTCTCCCGCTTTCCCTCTCTTTCTCTTCCTGGAAATCTCACGCATCGCTCCCATTTACTCCTGATTACCCCTCCTCATCTTTAGGTCTCAAGGTTAAGTGGCCACATAGTCCAAGGGCCTTTATTTAAACCACTCAAGCATTTTCTAACCACTCGAGTCTGAAGTCTGAACCATGTGTTTTCACAGC
>PVJC01011458.1:0-41514 GCA_004026665.1 Murina feae | reverse complement strand
GCTGCTCTTTCCTTCAGCTCCGGAGGATTCTATGATTGTTACATTGTTTCAAATGTTTCAAATCTGTGTTTTGCTAGAGGCAGTTTAATCGGAGCTGAGCTGAGCGGGCGCAGCTTCACTTTCGCTCCTGCCGCAATGGAAAGGGCTGTTTACTCAGGTCCGTGAGTGGCGGCCGCCATGTTGGCTGGGCTAATTTGCACACAGCCGCTCTGATTGGCTGGTGGGCGTGGCTTACCCGTCTCGGAGAAACGGTTAATTTTAATATTTCGCTTTTATAGAGTAGATAGTACTGGAAGACTTAGTCATAGAAATCAGACAATAAGAAGAAATAAAAGGCATCTAAATTGGAACGGAAGACGTGAAACTATCATCTGTAGATGACATGATACTGCATATAGAGAATTCTAAAGATTTCACCAAAAGACTACTAGAAGTGATAAAATGAATTCAGTGAAGTAGCAGGATACAAAATAAATATCCAGAAATCCAAAAATGCATTTTTTATATACCTACTAGTGGCCTGGTACATGAAATTCATGCACGGGGCGGGAGGAGGATGTCCCTCAGCCCTTCCTGCACACTCTCCAATCTGGGACCCCTTGGGGGATGTCTGACTGCTGATTTAGGCCCAATCCCAGTTGAACAACCCTCTCACAATCTGGGACTGCTGGCTTCTAACTGCTTGCCTGCTTGTCTGCCTGATTGCCCCTAACTGCTTCTGCCTACCAGCCTGATTGCCCCCTAACCACTCCCCTGCCAGCATGATTGACATCTAATTGCTCCCCTGCTGGCCTGATTGCTGACACTGCCCTCCCCTGCTGGTCTGATCGCCTACAACTACCCTCCCCTGTTGGGACCCACCTCCTCCACCAGGACCCACTTCCTCCATGCAAAGCGACAGAGACACCAGGACCCCCAGGTCTCACTGCACAGAGCAGCTGTCGGGCCCCACCTCCATTGTGCACATGGCCATCTTGTGGCAGCCATCTTGTGATAACATCATGCGTGAGGGCATGGGGACCACCTAGGCTTTTATTAGTATAGATAATGAATTATCAGAAAGGGAAACTAAGAAAACAATCCCATTTACAATTAATTGCATCAAAAAGAATAAAATATCTTGGAATAAACTTAACCAAGAATGTAAAAGACCTGTACTCAGAAAATTATAAGACACTTTAGAAAGAAACTGCAGAAGATTCAAATAAGTGGAAACATATACTGTGTTCATGGATAGGATGAGTTACCAGTAACATCATTAAAATGTCCATACTACCCAAAGTCACCTATAAATTCAATACCATTCTATTAAGATACCAAATGCATATTTCATAGAACTAGAAAAAATATTGCAAACATTTACATGAAACCGCAAAGATCCTGAATAGCTACAGCAATCTTGAGAAAGAAAAATAAAGTTAGTAGAATTGATACCTGATATCAAACTATAGTACAAGGCCATAGTAATCAAAACACCATGGTACTGGCATAAAAACAGACATACAGATCAGTGGTACAGAATAGAGAGCCCAGAATAAACCCAGGCCTTTAAAATCAATGATTATTTGACAAAGGAGGCGAGAACATACAATGTGGTAAAGAAAGTCTATTCAATAAACGGTGCTGGGAAAATTGGACAGATATGTGCAAAAAAAATGCAACTATACCACCTTATTCCATATACAAGAAGAAACTCAAAATGAATTAGACTTAAATGTTAGAGTCAAAACCATAAAAATATAGGCAATAAATTTTCATTTTTCATAGCATTATTTTCTCTAATATATCTCTATGAGCAGGGAAAGAAAAGAAAAAAAAACAAATAGGACTACATCAAACTAAGAAGTTCTGCACAACAAAGGACACCATCAACAAAATGAAGACAACCCATGGAATAGGAGAACATACTCACCCATGATACATCTGATAAGGGATTAATATCCAAAGTTTATAAAGAACTTACAAAACTCAACACATACAATTAAAATTGGCCAAAAAAACCTTAGTAGATATGTCTCCAAAGAGGACATACAAATGGAAGGAGAGTTGATTTTAACTATGAACACACAATACAATACTATATAGGTGATATATTATAGAATGATACACTTGAAATCTGTGGTACATAATTTTATTTCCCAATGTCACCCCAATAAATACAATAAAATTTTTAAAAATATATTTACCTGTGCATATGTGTGCAAGACACTGCACTAGACAGAGGAAACACAGCCCAAGAGCAGAGCAAAAAGCTTGTCTGGAAAGGACTGGTAGAAACTATAACCATTGAACAGGAGACAGGCCTGGCTAGCCAGCTCTTCTCCTTCCTGCTACTGACCTACACCACTCCACTATCTCTCTACTCACTAACCCAAAAGATGTTTTCTCTGAGGTATTATTATTATTATTATTAATTTTAATTCAAGAGAAAGATGACTTTTCATGCTACCAGAATTGTCATTAAAACTCAATCCTTAAAGATTTTGCTTGCATATTACCAGAAAGAAACATCAACTGTGTCTCCACTCTCTTTAAAATAATGCACTAGTCTCTGTGTAGAAACACGAAAAGAGAAGAAATTCAAGAAATGAGACTATAAACTCATGAGTTTGATTTTTAACAAAAGTCCCAATAATGATTGTTTCCTTTAGAGAAGACATCCACAAGGCTATAACCATTTGCATAATGATGCCACTGTCCAAAGGAGACCAAGAATACTTTTGGAATTTTCTTCAGAGTCTGAAACATTTTCTTTTGAACCACCTCAAAGGTGATAAGTCACTGGGCAAGTTATTTCATGTTTTTAGCCTAAGCTTCCTCACAGTCAAATGATGATTTAACAGTTTCTACCTCACTGAGCTTTTGTGAGGCTTAAGTGAGAAAACCTACAGATAGAACTTAACACAGTGCTTGGCACCAGTAAATGTTATTAGCATTTTAGTATAATTATAATTGTCACAATTCCTGGAGGATGTGTGATTTTTTTTTTTTTTTTGGAGTGTTGAAAGGATTTTGAAAATACTAATTCTTAAATCAAATGGGTGATACAATTGGGTAACACTTTTATGTCAGCAGCAAGAAAAGACTACAAAGCAAGAAATATATTTTATTCTTGCAGTCTTGTAAACTGGAAATTTTTTAAAGGCATCTCAAAAAATATGCTTAATAATGGCAGCATACTTAAAATAAACACGATCCTCACAGTGGAAACAAATCAGCCTCCTTAAGAGGAAGCTTCATGGGAATGTGTGGCTTCAACATCAGTCACTGTTTTCAGAGTCATGCCTGGTTCGACGCAATGGGAGTTGACAAACACGAAGATGACATGTGCAAATTGAAATAATACAAACAAGCACCTGTGCACTTGCGCTTTTTAATTCTCTCTAATTTTATCTCCTCCATGTGTTGTTTGTCTCTCTCTGAGCCTTGAGAAGAAGGGAAAGGGGATTTTCTTAGAAGGTTCATATGTCTGTGTTGTTCATGTTCATGTCATTACAGTTTTTAAGTGGAGAATCTAAATTGTTACCGTGGCACAGAACATGGATAGTTTCTTTTGCCTCCTTTTCAACTTGCCACTAGTCGCACTGAGTTCAACCCTTCAATTCTACTTTAATTCTAGAAGTATTTATGGGGTGTCAATCATGTGGGGCCCTGTCCTTTAAATGTTGTTCACATCACCAAGAAACTAACTAATGGGACAGACAAGATTTGAAACTCATGGGAAATAGACAAGTCATCAATACCAGGCTGTTTATGGTTCAGTACCAAGATCTCAGAAACAGGTAAGTGATCCAGGGTATTAGTAGAAGACTGATCTGATAAATGGTCTAGGAGGATATCATGGAAAAAGTGCGCTTTGAGGAGGTTTAAATGGAATTTTCTGTTTGCAGTAGGGGACTGCATCTACTCATTCAACACCTGCTATTAAGTGCTCATTTTTTGCCAGGATGATCTTGATGCAAAAATGAAAAAGCACCGTCCCTAACGTGAAGGGAACTTAGCACGAGAAAATGTACACCAAAATAATGACACTCAAAAATAAAATGTGAGATTTGCTATGAGGTGGTAGAGTGTTAGGATGTAAAATAAATGTATGTATGTGTCATAGATAAAGGTCCAGAAAGATAGATATCAACCCATAACTGGGGAGTGTTTATTTTTTACTCTACATGTAAATTATTGGATCATTTTTTCAAAGTATACATGTATGTATTATATGGATTATTTTCACAAGGTACAATAGGAAATACTTTGAGAGGGAAAAAGAAAAAATCTGATTTGGAGATTCAGGTAGGTTCCATGGAGAGATGGCTCTTAAGTTTTGTCCTGAAGGATGGTTGGGATTATAATAACATTGGCAGCATGTATTGAATCCTTTAATGTGCCAAACTCTGTGCGGAATGATTTATAAATATACTAGAGGCTCAATGCACAAAATTCATGCAAGGGGCTCGGCCCTCGCAGCCCCTGCCAGCCCTTGCAGCCCTGGGCGGCCCTCACAGCCCCAGCTGCCTTGGCCAGCCTTCGCAGCCCCTCACAGCCTTGGCTGGCCCTCGCAGCCCTGGTTTCATCTGGAATGTCATCCAGACAGTCATTCTGCTGTCTGGTCTAATTAGCATATTAGCTCTTTATTATATAGGATGCATCTCAAAAAAAAACCTCATTAAGCTATTTTATCATTATTCCTAGAAATCAAGAATCTGAGACTTAAGGACTTCCTCAAGTAAGTGATGGAGCTGAAGTTTAATGCCAGATTGTGTAGCTCCAGAAACTATAGACATAACTCTACATTAAACAGCTTAAAATAGAAATGGAGGGAATAACTCTCCAGCTGAAAAGAATATAATTAAGACAAGGAAGTGGAATAACAAGATTTGTGGGGGAAAGACTGAGCACCTTTGTGTATGAACCATTTTCTAGATTAGAAACTTGCCCTTATATTTAGTAGGGGTACTCCATAAAAGGTACACATATTTTTAAAGCTCTTGATAAATCATAATTGTTTCTAATATCCCTGCCTCTATTATTTCATCCCTATATATCACACATGAATGCTAAATAAATACTTCAACAGTTACCCTCCTAGTTAAGTATATCAATGGATCATTTCCCATTCTTTACTATGTGGATCTTTACTTTGGGCCCAACTGACTTATCAAGTGTCTTACATTACAGATAAGAAGTTCCAGGTCTGTTTTTTAAGTCCTTGTTCAAGAAGAGTGGAAGACCACTATCAGAACAGTATCATTTATAGATTAAAAAAAAAAAACAGTAACCAATTAAGCTCTTCTATGATGAGTTAAAAATTATGTTTTCAAACTAAATGGATTAATTTTATTGCCAAAGGCAGAGGAACCATCAAAATAAGCCTTAAGAGGCTTAAAGTCACAATATTTTCAAGGGCATATACCTAGGTTGAGGGTTTGATCCCTGGTAGGGGTGTATATGGGAGGCAACAGATCAATGTTTCTCACATTGATGTTTTTCTCTCTCTCTCTTTCTCTCACCCCACCCCGCTTCCTCTCTCTCTTGAATCAATATTATATGTTCTCAGGTGAAGATTTTTTAAATGTGAACTTGTGAGTCTTTCATATATACTATAACATATTTTGTGAAATGAAACTGTGGATGAACCTAAAACAAATCACTTCTTGGTATATATGCAGTATATTTGTGAGCTACAAATACTTGATGAATTTGTTTAGCCTTGAAAACACATGCTACAGGAGAAGATATTTGTTTGCTTGGTTTTTCATTACTGATTATTTGGGAGTTAAATAGTGTAGACAAAAGTGCAGTTGGACAGCAAGGGATGCTTTTGTTCCATGAATAAAAAACACTGCACTTGAACATAAGTCCATACATTAGCTCAGTTACAGAGAGCTGCTAGTGGTCAGTTATATGCCTCTGGCTCTTGAGTCAGCATTGAGGTGGGAACTAGTGAAAATTGTTAATAGAAGTTCAAGATTTTGTCTTTGCACCTGAAGTGTTCTTCCCATGAATGATAAGGGTGCTCACAGTAATTTTTGAGATGAAAGATAAACTGAAAATATTTCTTCACTGCACTGATCTTGAGTGCTTTATAATAGTGACAAATGCAGCATGTTAAATCGGTTAAACCTGTTACTTTGAGGTAAGACTTTTGCAGTTTTTAATGCTTGGGATAAAATACCAGAATTTCTTAAGAGCAAACTATGACTTAAAGGGCTCAACCTCTAGGCTTGACTCTTTTCAGCATTTCGTGATGTTCTTCACTCAACAAAGGAAGAAATCTGTAAGTATATCATTTAGTATATTTTTCAAAAATCACACCCAAAATCTAACATAGAACATGAAAAAATACAGAGGTCAATACTATCAAAGAGTTAATTTGGAACCATAACCCCCATCTTCCAAGTTGAGTCTCTCATCATTCAAATGTCCCACTTTTGAGTGCAAGAGACTCATGAACTCAATGTGATGGAAAACTCAAAGTAATCTTCAGTGATAAATTCTTCCATAATTTTATCTATTTATTTCAGAGAGGAAGGAAGAGGGAGAGGGAGATAGAAACATCAATGTGAGAGAGAATCACTGATAGACCGCCTCCTGCACCACCCTTACTAGGAATTAAGCCCACAACCTGGGCATGTGCCCCTGACCAGAATGGAGTCCGGGACCCTACAGTCCACAGGCTGATGCTCTGTCCACTGAGCCAAACCAGATAGGGTTAGAATTCTTTAATCTAAATCCCAAGAACTTGCCATCATTCCCAAGGATCTATAATTTTGAATTAAGATTTTAGATGCATAAAAAAGGTGAAACATAAGCCACCTGGATGTGGAATCTGGCCTAAAGCTCAAACAACCTGATATTGAGGTGTCATTCTTATTCTTAATAATTTTTAAGATAGGTTTTATTTTTAAAATATCATGATGAATTTTTTTTATCTTTTGACATCAGTAATCTATTCCTTAAGTAGTTTCCAGCCCAACAAAATTTTTAAAAACTGTGTTTTATAGAATGTTGTCTTGCTAAGGCTTATTTCTCTGTTTCGAATTACACCAGGCCTATACTTTCCATTCATAACTTCAAAATTGCTATGTGAGTGGCTTGCTCAGCATCACCTAGGCCCAAGTGGGAACTCTGTCTCTCCCTGAGTAAACACTGCCAAGCAATTGTAATATCACTAGAACATTGAAATCAATAATCCTGAAACATCGGGGATTTTCTTGACTTAAAAACCATGTCTTTTTTTTTTTTTTTTTTTTTTTTTTTGGTTATGATCTTTTCCTGTGGAATCTAGACTCTATTAAAAGTTTCTTTCTATACAGAAACAAAAATTTAGGATGAGGAATGCAGTTAGAAAGAACAGAGAGTGCCTAACACCTTGGATAATGAAGGACCATTTTGACAAACCCAGAAGTTTGTGGACCTAACTTGCCTTCAATGCTCACCTGCTTTAACAGCTGCCTCTCACAAGGACACACAGATTCCCAGGCTCCATACCTAGGTTTCCCAATGGTCAATATCTGTCTTTGGTGGTATCAAGCTTAGGAAACTCTTTTGGTAACTCTATGATGAAATTTTGGTATGTTCCCCCCAAAAAGAAAGTCTATTTCCTGACTTGGTGAGTATATTGCTGAGTGTGTAAGTAAGGGTCTGAGACAGATATGAAATAACCAGTGGGCACTGATTACATTTTTCTCTGAGCCTGGAAACTTATTTCCCAAGTGAATTAAATTACAAACTAGAAGAAGCTTAGAGTTATAGAGGACTTGAGAGATCTTCATTATACAGATGAGGAAATTAGGGCCAAAACCGATGAGATCATACAGAATCAAACTAGAGTTTGCTTTGGAGTCCAAGTTAAGTCCATAGTTCTCCTAACTCTCAGACCACAACATTGTTTTCAGCTCTCATTTTTACATCATAGTTTTCCCTTAGAAGAAAGAGGCATCTCACTATGTACCTACCTTCATTCCCAAAATCTCATAATCTGCTTCATTAAAGAATTGCCTCACATTAGAGAAATAACAGAGCACATTAGCAAGGATTTTATGGGTCTCTCTCTAGAGAGAGTTTAAAGGAGAAGGAACTCTCTAGTAAGTGAATATTTTTTAAAATTTATTGGGGTGACACTGGTTAATAAAATTATATAGGTTTCAAGTGTACAATTCTGTAATGCATCATTTGTACATTACATCGTGTGCTTACCACCCAAAATCAGATCTCTTTTCCTCACCATGTATTTGGCCCTTTACCCTGTACTTTCTCCGCTCCACCTCCCTTTCCTTCTGGCAACCACCATACTATTGGCTGTGTCTATGAGTTTTTGCTTGTCTGTCTTTTTGTTTATTTGTTGCTTTCAATTTCATGTCCCACATGTGAGTGAAATTATATGGTTCATGACTTTTTCCATCTGACTTATTTTGCTTAGCATGATATTCTCAAGATGCATCCATGTTGTTGCAAATGGCAGTCTTTTTTCTAATGGCTGAGTGATATTCTACTGTATATGTGTACTACAACTTCCTTATCCAATCATCTATCAAAGGACATATCAGTTGTTTCCATGTCTTGGCCACCACGAATAAAAAATGTATGGGTATAGCCCTGGCCTGTGTGGCTCAGTTGGTTGAGAATTGTTCCATGCACTAAGAGGTTGCTAGTTCAATTCCTGATCAGAGCACATGCCCAGGTTGTGCTCCATCCCCAGTAGAGGGCATGCAGGAGGCAGCCAATCAATGTTTCTTTCCCTCTTCCTTCTCCTCTCTCTCTCAAAAATATCAATAAAAACATATATTTTTTAATTCATCGGTATAAAAAAATAGTATGAAGATTCCTTAAAAAATTAAAAATGGACTTAGCATATGATCCAGCAACCCATCTCCGGAGTATCTACCTGAAATATTTGAAAACATTTATTTATAAAGATGTAAGTGAATATTCTAAAGGCAGTCTTTTCTAGAGACAGAGACACAGAATAGCAATCTCCTGCAATTCCTTTTATATTTCATGATTCTTCTGTTCTACTGTTTCTATGAGAAAAATAAAGGCATCAGGAACCCTCTTAGCAAATCAACATTAAAATGAAAATCTCATGTTAGACAAAATGCAGAACTAATCTTTGGTTCAATCCTACTAAACCATATACCCAATGTCTTTGGGTTAGTTTGAGTCCAATGCACACAGAGGTTAAACAAACTAGAGTACATGCTAATGGTGGGAGCAGGGTTTACAGAGTTATTTGAGGAATTGGGTCTATCCTTGCCAGTTTAAGGCTGGCAACAAATAAGTAAACTTAGATTAACCCTAGATTAATCAAAAAACAAAAGAACCTTCAGCCAAGAGACTAAGATAGGGTTGAGGGGGAGAGGGGAGAAAAATATGCTATGTCCTAATCACTAGCAAAGAACAGCCTGTCCAAGCCAATTCTGTTCTGATCTCTAATGAGATCAATTGCATCTGGAGCTCTTTGGGCACCAGCAGCAGGCACAGGGAGAGCAGTGCACATTGAGGAAGGATTACCTCACCGAAGAGAGCAGCCAACGGGACCAACAGCCCTTTCTGACCCTCCCCGCTCTGGGAGCCTGCCCTCCCTCTCCCCAGCCACCACTGAATCGCCAGTTGCCCAGTGAAGTATAGCTAGTCTGCAAAGTAAATATATCAATGTATTGAACCTACAGTTTCTTTTTCCAATCAACCAAGTGTGTGCCTGTTCAAAACAATCTTAAACTTCAAACCAATAGAAATTAGCCAGCAGCTTTCAAATGGCTGGTCGTCTTTTTTTTTTATTTCCCCCAAGACTCTCCATTGGTGCTATCTCTGCAGGTCATAGTTAGGGAGAACTTTAAGTCATCTCTATTACCCCCTTCAACACTGAATGCACCCACAAATATGTGGAAATATGGCTCTTCATTCAACCCCACTGCCATAGAAGGCATGTTATTATTGAGTAAGCTTAGGTAACTAGGTTCCTCTCCAAAGGAAAAGCCAGGAGTTTTTGTGTTGTTTTTGTTCTTTACTCTCTTTTATTTTCTTCCTCAGGCAGGAAAGCAAATAGATAAGGTCTTTAGGGGCCACTTCAATTACTGATCACGCCAGAGCAGGACTGGTGTGGAAGGGGAGTCAGAGAAAGAGTACAGAAAAGGTTTGAGTCAAATAGGGATTGGGAAAACAGAATGCCCCTATGAACAGGGGGATAAATGTGGGGGGAGAAAGGCTTACACTGGCTAATTTAAAAAAAAATGACATAGAAGGCCACTTGGACTTCAGATAACTCTTACAAAATATTCTGATGAATTGAGTGCAAAGAGTGAATCAAACATGTGGATTAAATTTTCATTAAAATACAGATGGATATTTTTATCATTATTAAGTTAAGTAAAATGTTTGGCAAAGTAGATCTGGTTTTGGACAAACACAGGACATTTGAAAAATAGTTTTGAGATATTCAGTGAACTGAACACAAGGTTGACCCATCCCAGGAGTTTGGAAAAATGATATTTGGCTCATCATTTTCGATTCAGTGTGAAGTATATTTGTGGGGAAATAAGTTTCTGAAACACCAAAATTGCCTACGTGCTTTGGGAGTGCAGTGGAAATGCCCATTAGTTATTGAATAACAGCCTGGCCAGCACCACAAAAGGCAGCAATCCACTGACCTGAGGAAAAGGTGAGCTGTCCCCTCCTCCCCGACCAGGATTTTAAGAGCTGAATCAAAGCCAGTGTACTCTGTGTTTGCAACTATGCTGTTGAGCCTAGAAAATTAGCATAAAGCAGCAAAGGAATAGGAAATGCTCATTTAAGAGAAAAATTATCACTAACTTGGCTGGCAGGGGTTTTTTATTATCTGCATTGACAGGAGAATTTAAAAAGCAAAGGACAATTAAAAGTGTTGTTGAAAGGTGAGGTCATATTGTTTGGAATTTTTTGCCAGGCATTAAAAACCTCATTTTACTTATCTGGAAAAAAAATAATAAAATAAAATAAAGCCTCCCAAAGGAATGCATGAAAATTTTTGGCACTCTAATGCCAATCGATTTGAATATCTTTCTATCAACCCATGGATTCCTGGAGAATATTTTTTATCCATTTATCAGCAACCCATCTGAACATGACTATACATGAAGCTTCAAATTTAGCAATCTTTTATTCCTGCACACGGCCATTGTGAAACTCCATCCTATCCACGTAAAACTTCTGCTTTCTGCCAGTATTTTTGGGGGAATGGGGCCATCTAAAGAGTCAAGCTTTGCTGGGAAACTCAGTGTTCTAAGTATCAACCCCCAGCACCATACCCTGGAGGTTTGTATTTAAACCATTTGGAGTAGAAATAGTTGTCAATCTATGACCCGCTTCTCCGTATTCTTAAATAAAGGGCTATGTTGTATTGCTTGAGGCCAATAGGCTGTTTGCCTCTAAACTCCATGATCTCAGCTCCTAACACTTTTTTGATACTTCTATTTTCTCTGTATGGTGTATGAGTCAGGAAAATAGAACCACTCTAGGTATTTAAAGCATGAAGTGACTTAATATAGGGATTTAGCAGCTTATGCAATCACTGGAAAGCTGAGTGGTGTGCAAACCAGGGATAGCACTGCTTGCACAATAATTCGGGAAATGGAGGTTTCATGGAAGACTGCTCCTGAAGGCCTTAGCTAACTGTGGTATCAGAGTAGGTTATCTGGATGTTCTTGGAAAACCCATGCATGCTGTATGCTGCTGCCCACAGATCCTTTTCCACATTCTACATCTTATGCAAGCACTTCTCATTGGTAAAAATCAAAGCCTGGACCCTCCTAGGAAAAGGGAATGTGGTTTACAGACTTCCGGTGCCTGCACCTAGTAGAGGGTTTGGAAGGGAGAATATGATGTTGAGTATCAGGAGACGTTATTAGCACTTATGGTTTCCTGCTTCTTTGTCTGTTGCTGAGCCATCTACCACTGATTGAGTGGGTTTGTCTTACTCATTGCATTCTACTCTTTTTCCATCTTTTATTTTGTGGCACTTAACATAGTAATAGCTAGAGAATCTGATACCTAATTTACTAAAAATAAACAGTCCTGAGTGAGGACACTGAGACCTTTATTATGAAAAACAGGCTAGTTGAGTAGTAGATGCTGGACCACATGTATAAAGTCCAGCTCTGCCAATTACTTGCTATGTTATATTAATACTTTTGACCATAGGTTTTTCTCATCTGATAAAATGGAATAACAACTGTCATGCCTACCTTTCCCAAAGATGTTGCTAATATGAAATGATTTATATACAAGAAAGTCCTTCATTTCAGGACTATAAATAGTCTCTGTGAGCTAGGAATTCACCACTCAGTTAAAAAAAAAAACAAAAAAAAAACAAAGCAGAAAGTCATAAGAGCCATGAGGAAGTGTAAAGGATGAAAATTTAGTCTAGGGACAAGCTATTATTTCCACCTGGAGGAATTAGGAAGGTTTTTGTTTGTTTGTTTGTTTTTTGACCCACATCTCATCTGTTTTCTTATTCTTCTATTAACTCTCACTGTCTCCTATAGATGCCTTAATGCTATCAATTATTTATCTAATTCCTTTTTCTCCATTCCCTGAGTAATCATTTAGTTCTCTGAGTCATCACATTTGCTTGCACTCTGCAATACCTTCTTTGCTAGTCTATTTACCCCAATCCTGCTCCATCCATACTGCCCACTCCAACCACCCACAGCTTCGCATAAGGTTCACCTATTCTCTGCACTTCTCTCAGAATAATCTGTCTAAAACGCACATCTAGTCATAGATCTGCTTAAAATCTATTCAAAAACAACCTCCAATTTCAGGCTGATGTTGAAATGCCTTCACTTTACTACTCACGTGGCTTTCTCTCTATAGTCTGGTCCCAGTTTCCCTTTCTAACCTGAACTACGGGAAACGTGCCTTCATGCAAGAACTTCACAACATCTATTTATAATATGCAAGGCTTTCTGCCCCCTTCCTGCATGATGGCCATATTAAGAGTAATGTAGCGGTGGTTCTTAAACTGAGAGGTTAGAATTGGGGAGTTAGTGGCCTGAGAAAGTAAAGAACTGGCTGAAAAGGATACAAGAGGAAAACTTGCAATGAGAATGAAAAGAGGCAAAACCTGCAGTTGGTAATATCTGGCTTATGTGATACTGGATGTGGGAATTAGGACTCAAGCTGATTGTCAGCTACGAAAGGATTCATTGGGATGGGCCACTCAGTGCTATGGCCACACAGACAAGATTCCTTTTTCCCATGTGGAGGCCAGAAGTCAGGAATTCTCTGTATCCATTTGGAGAGAAAGCCTTACTTTACTTTATGAAGCTCCACTGTACATATTGTTCTCCAAATGTTTTCTCATAGAATGTGGTTGGTGCAATTATTATGATGATTATCTAATATTTACATAGCACTTAACCGTTTCCCAAATATTGCCATAAATGCCATTTGAGTACCAAATTCTAGGCCCTCCAAATGAAAGGATAGTTTTCAAAGGGAGCTCCCCAGGCTAATTGCTAAGCTAACAAAATAGTTATCACATGCCATTTTCTTATGGAGCCTTTAAACTCCATTAACTGTTGGCAAAATTAATATGTCTAATTAGGTGTTACTTAAAGTTAACATAGCAACATGGTAGAGTCGCCAAAATGCTTAAATGAATGAATTATCACAAACCTTTGTGCTAGGAACTTAGATAACCTCTTTAGGAAAATCAGCTAGTAGAGTAAGAAAGATTAAAGAGAGCAGGTAGTATGGGAAGACATAAAGGGTGGTCTTAAGCTAACCTCTATTTATTCTCTTTAAATGTCAGATTGGTCTGGGTTACTCCTGTCACTAGGGGGAAAGGTGGGGAAAAATGTGCAGGGAGGAAGAAAAAGATGCTTTCATTGTATAATTAATGGGTTTGGTAACTTTTTCTGAACATTTTTCTTGGAGATTTAAAGACCCATGAGTTGTTGTTTTTTTTTTCATCAAGAATTTACATCAAGAATATTAAAAATTATATTTTTCACAAATCCTTTCTCTTCCTTGACCCAAACACCAAAGGTTTGTCAATATCAACTGAGAGAAATTGAGCTAAACAAAATGTGTTTTAGACCTAAGTTGAAACTTGAAATGATATGAAATTCTAAACATAAACAATACTTTTCAATCACTTGGCAGATCATTATCCCTCCCTTTTTCTTCCCTTCTAAAGTTCTCTTCTGAAATAACTTCTTCTTTGTGTTCTGAAGCTTCTGAGGGTGCTGGCAGGATCTAAGAGACTTGATTTGGACCATAGGACACAGACCCAGCGGGGGCAGAGGGAAACCAGACACGTTTCACCTGGGACTTCTGGTCACCTAGTCTTATGACTTCCTTATAAGAGCAGTGTAGTCCCCAACTTTTTAAATATCCTTTTGGAGAACCATGAAGAATGTGTCATTTACATCTCAATCATAGGGACAAGGAAAGTATACTCCATGGCTTTAGGCTGCTTCATAGAAAACTAGGATTGTTACAGTGGCCTTAAAGATCTTTCATGCTAGTGAGGGCTCAAATTAGAGAAAGGATGAAAACCAAGATTTACAAAGTACTCCATGGATGCTTTTCATAATTTTTTTCTGTTTCCTATTAATTCTTAAAACACTGCACATTTACTCTCTTATAGTTCCAGAAGTCAGAAGTCTGAGATTCACCAGCCAAAATCAAGGTGTTGGCAGGCCCACACTCCTGGAGGCTGTGGAGGAGAACCTGTTTCTTTGATGTTCCCACTTTCCAGAGCTGTATTTCTTGCATTCCTTGACTCATGGCCTCTGTTCACCTTCAAAGCCAGCAGCATGCATCTTGCTTCAGTGCTCACACTGCCTCTTTTCCTGTTGCTCTGACTTCTTCTCATTGTACTGGGTCCACCCAGACAACCCAGGATAACTTATTTCAACATCTTTAATAACATTGACCTCTTTTACCATATGAAGCAACATTCACAGTTTCCAGGGATTATGATCAGAATATATTTTGGGGGCCATTATTTAACCTACCATAATTTTTCTTCTAATTTTACAACTACACCATTGGGCAGACATTGTTATCTCCATTCTACAGATAAAGCTGCTGAAGCAAAGGCAAATTAAGAATGTATCATTGTTTTAGGTAATAAGCAGATTCAAGATTCAACTCAAATTCTTCTGGGTGTATGGAAGAAAAGAAGGAAAATCTGAAATACAAAGAAACACTGAGATGACAACTTTTTCAAAACTTTGTTCCCAAATTCCCTTTCTAACTTTTCCTGTGTAGCAGGGATTGCCCAATAGTTTCTTGCTATATCTGTCTGGCATTGGCAAAAAGAATTCTCATATCAAGATGTGGGATTAGAAAGAAATGGTAACTGACAACTGGCTGGGATGCACTCCATGTTTTATCTAACCTCCTTTTAAGATTTTTCAACTTGCATTATAAAAATCTAATTTTAGTCCTTTCTATGCACTTATCACAGTTTTATGTTTTTTTACATGTATCAAGTCATTTAATCCTCACAATATCTCTATGCTGCAGGTGCTGTAATTATTTCTACTGGAATATGTTCACTTCACAGGGGAGGTATCTGGATCTTGAATCCTGGTCTATGAAAAACTGACCAAATTATTTAACTACTATGAGCTTTTCATAAAGTCAAGTAAGGCTTCCTCTCCAAATGGATTCAGAGTCCCTGACTTCTGGCCTTCACATAGAAAAAAAGATTCTTGTGTGTGTGGCCAAGATTCATTGAGTGCCCCACCCCAGTGAATCCTTCCATAGCTGACAATCAGCTTGAGTCCTGACTCCCACATCCAGTATCACATAAGCCAGGTATTACCAACTGCCAAACAAAAGAACTCAGAAGAAAGTCTTGTCTCAATGGTAGGATAAAAATAGCTCTATACTCAGTGCTTCTCTGATCCATATTAACAAAGTTTAAAAACAAGAACCAAAAGGATCAAACTGTTTTCAAGTTACTTAACCAAATTTCAGAACAAAATTCTAGAATACTTAAATAAACATAACCAAAAAGATAAAAATTACAATGTCTGGCAGCTAATAAAAAACTTAGCAAGCATGAAAAGCAGTAGGAATAAAGAGATAAATCAAATCAAACAATCAAAACCAACTCAGAACTGACAGCAATGATAAGAACAAAGATGCTAACATAGTTAGTACATCCATATACTATATGGTCAACAAACTACAGAAAAGATTGACCATGTTAAGTATAAATATGGAATATGTAGATATGTATCTGAAAAAGACACATAAAGGTCTCTTAGAGATGAAAATACACAGGTGGAACTGATGTCAGATTATACATTGCAGAAGAAAATATTAGTAAACTGGAAGACATAGCAATAAAAAATTATCCCAAATAAAACACAAGAAGAAATGAACAAACAAACAAATAAACAAAATATTCATGAGATGTGGGCAACTTCAAGTGCCTAATACATGTATAATTAAAATCTTCAAAGAAGTATAGAAACTAGCATTCATATAAGACATGTAAGATAGTTGTTAAGAGATTAAATCCTGCCCTACCCAGCATGGCTCAGTAGAGAGAGCATCAGCCCACAGATTAAGGGCCTCAGATTTAACTCCAGTCAATAGCACCTATCTCTGTTGCAGGCTTGATCCCTGGCCCTGGTGGAGGTGTGTGGGAGGCAATCAATGGATGTGTCTCTCTCACATCCATGTTTCTCTCTGTGTGTCTCTCCCCCTTCCTTCTACTCTTTCTAAAAATCAATGGAAAAATATGCTCAGGTGAGGGTTAACAAAAAAAACAAAGAGAATAAATCCTGAGAGTTTTCATCATAAGAAGAAATTTTTTTCTTCATTTTTTATATTATTTTTATTGTATCTATATGAGAAGAGGGATATTACCTGAATCTATTGTAGTAATAAGTTCATAATACAATACATGTAAATCAAACCATCATGCTGAATATATTAAATTTATACAGTGTTGTATATAAATTATTTTTTTAACAAAACTGGGAAAGCCCGAGCTGGTTTGGCTCAGTGAGTAGAGTGTTGGCCTGCAGGCTGAAGGGTCCCAGGTTTGATTCCAGTCAAGGTCACATGCCTCGGTTGTAGGCTTAATCTCCAGTAGGAGGTGTGCAGGAGGCAGCCAATCAATGATTCTCTCTCATCATTGATGTTTCTATCTCTCTCTCCCTTTCCCTTCCTCTCTGAAATCAATAAAAATATATTTTTAAAAAACGAGAAAGAAAGGAGAGACAGAAACAACATAAGAAATAATTGCTGAAAAACTTGTTGATAAATATAAACGCACAGACCTAAGAAGCTCAATCAATCCCATGCACAAGAAATATGAAGAAAACTACACCAAGACATATCATAATCAAATTGCTCAAAACCAGTAATTAAACAAAAATCTTAAAAGCAGCTCCCCAAAAGTCATGATATATATAGAATAAAAATAAGGATTAAAGCATATTTCTCATCAAGACAATACAAATGAAAAAATACAATTTAAATGAGGAGATAGTAGAGCAACATCTTTGAAGTAGTGAAAAAATAATTGTCAACATAGAATTCTACAACCAGTAAAAATATTTTTTAAATGAAGGTGAAATAAAGACTTTTTAGAAAATACAGCAGCTGAAAGAATCCATCACTATCAGACCTGCGCTTCAAGAAATATTGAAGGAAATCTTTCAGTCATAGGAAAACAATAACAGGTAGAAATATGTATCTACACAAAGGAATGAAACACATCAGAAATGGTTACTATGTGGGTTAATATTTATGATTTGTTTCTTATCATTAGAACATCTTTAAAAGATAACCGGCCATCTAGAATAAGGGTTGGTAAACTTTTTCTACAAAAGGTCAGAGAGTAACTATTTTGAGTATTGTGTGCTATACAGTCTCTGTGACAACTACTCAGCTTTGCTGCTCTATGGTGAAAGCAGCCATTAAAAAGAATGCAAGGTACTTGTAGGCTGTGTTACAGTAAAACTTTATATACCCAAACAGGTGGCAAGCTTGTTTGCCTATTAGGCCTTAGTTTGCCAATCTCCGATTTAATGAAAAAATAATAATGCATATAAAGACATGTAAGATAGTTGTTAAGAGATTAAATGGAATTTATAATACATATAAATTTATAATGGGATTTATAATACATATAAAAATAAAAGATATGACAACTAAGCATAAAGGCCAGAAGGTGAGATCTGGAAATATACTACGATAAACTTCATCTATAATAATAAAAGTATAATATGCTAATTAGACTAGACATCCTTCCAGACAGCCTTCCAGATGAAGCTGGGGCTGCAAGGGAAGCCTGGGTCCCGGGTGCTGGAGGGAAGCCAGTGCTGGCAGCCAGGGGAAAGAAGGCCTATTCTTGTACAAATTTCGTGCATCAGGCCTCTAGTATACTATAAGCAGTACAATGTTACTTGAAGGCAGACAGTGCAAAGTTAACTATAGTTAACTGTGCTAAGTTAAGTACTTAAGTGAACTATAAATCCTAAAGCAGCTACTAACATAACAAGGCAAAGAGTTGTAGTTAATATACTAATAAAGAAAATAAAATAGAATCATAAAAAATACTTTCAAAAGGAAGGAATAAGGAGATATGGAAAAAGAACAAGTGAGACAAACAGAAAACAAATAGCAATAAAATATAAAACACTGATTAAAAATGTCAATGGCAATAATGAAAGAGGGACAACACAAGGTCACATGGGTAATTTTAATGAAGAGATGAAAACTGTAAAAAAAAAGCAAGTAGAAAAGCAAGAAATAAAAACACTATCAGACATAAAGAATGCCTTCCACATGCTCATCAGTAGACATGACATAGCTGAAAAAAGTCAGTGACTTTCAAGATAAGTCAATAGAAATAACTCAAACAAAAATACAAAGAAAAATGCTTTTTTTAAACAAAGAGCACCCAAGAACTATAAAATAATGTCAAGTGGACTAATAAAATTAATGACATTCTCTAAGCCACAAATCCAAGAAGTTCAGAAAACACAAAGCAGGATATTTAAACTACTGAGAGACAATGACAAAGAGAAAATCTTGAAAGCAGCTAGAGAGAGGAAAAAAGCCATATTAAGTATAGAGAAACAAAGATAAGAATAGAGCAGACTTTCATCAGAAGCCATACAAGCCAAAAGATAATGCAGTAATGTCTCTAAAGCAGTTTTAAAAACTTCAATTCAGGATTATAAGCCCAAAGAAAAGAGCTTTTGAAGAGAAAGGAAGAAATAGAGGTTTTCTTATACGAACAAAAGTTCAGCTAATTCATTACCTTTAGATCCTCAAGTACAAGAAATGATAAAGGAAGTTTTTCAGGTTGAAGATGTGAATTACCAGACAAAGAGTGGCTCTCCTAAGAAAATGAAGAGCAATGGAAATGGAATAAATGGAAGCAAATACAAAATTTATTTTTTTATTTTTAATTGCTCTAAAAGCAATAAACAGCAATAAAATTATAAAATGCAAATAACAATAATACAGCAAATGAGAGGGAGAAACTGGGAATATATTATTTCAAAGTTCTTATATATCAGGTAAAATGGTTAACATTATTTGAATTCTGATTAATGAAATATATATTGTAAATCTTAGGGTAAAACTAGAAAGGTTGTTTTTAATTGATAGACATAATTGATAGTGGAGAAAAAATAGAATAATAAAAAATGGTTGCCCTAGCCAGTTTGGCTCAGTGGATAGAGCATCTGCCTGCAGACTGAAAGGTCCCAGGTTCGATTCTGGTCAAGGGCATGTACCCTGGTTGCAGGCACATCCCCAGTGGGGGGTATGCAGGAGGCAGCTGATCGATGTTTCTCTCTCATTGATGTTTCTAACTCTATTTCCCTCTCCCTCTCTCTCTGTAAAAAAATCAATAAAATATATATTTTTTTAAATGGTCAATCTAAAAGAAGAAAATAAATAAATGATACCGATAGGAAACATTTAGAAAGATATTATGTTTAAAACTAACTATGTCAATAAGTACATTAAATTTAAATTACCTAAACACAATTAATGAAAAAACAAAGATTATCCAATTAGATATAAATCAAAATAAGATCCAACTATGTGTTGTCTATTAAAAATCAACTTTAAATATAAAGTAATCACTAGGTTAAAAGTAAAAGAATTGAAATATATATGGCATGCAAAAACTAATAAAAAGAAAGCCAAAGAAACTATATTCATATCAGGAAAAATAGACTTAAGAATGAGAAATATTACAGGGGATAAAGTGGGACAATAAATAATGAGAAAGGAGCCAATTCTCCACAAAAACATAACAATTCTAACTATTTATCTACATAACAATAGGATTTTAAGACACATGAAGAACGAATAGACAAATCTACAATTACCTTTGAAGTTTCAGCACGTACCTTTCAGTAATTGATAGGAGACGTGGACAGAAAATAAGTAAGGATATAGAAGAGCCTAGCAAGACATCCAACCAACTTGACTTGAGTGACCTTATAAGCCATTCCATCCAAAAACAGCAAAATCCGCATTCTTCTCAAGAACACATGGGCTATTCATCAAGACAGACCATATTCTGTGACATAAAATAAACCTTAACAAATTTAAAACAAAAATTGTACAACATAATTCTTTTATCACAGTGACATTAAACTGAAAATCAAAGACAGAATATCTGAAAAATTCACAAATATTTGGAAATTAAACAACATACTTCTAAATAACTGATGAGTCAGATAAGTCTCATGGGAAATTTTAAAAATATTCTGAACCCAGTGAAAGGAATATATAACACCAAACTCTGAAAATTAAACATACACCAACCATACAATCCAGCCATTCCATTCAGGCATGTGCCCATGGGAGGAGGAGGGGGGAGTTTATTTAAAAAACTATGTCCATACAAAGACTTTTTACAGGGACATCCTTAAAATACTTATTGTCATTTCCCAAAACTGGAAACAACACAAATGTCTATCAAAATTTGAACAGATAAACAAATTTTGGTATTGTTCGTATAATATAATATTACCTGGAATGGAAATAAATGAACTGTTGATACATGTAAAAATATGGGTAGATTGCAAAACTATTATGCTGAGGGAAGTAAGTCAGGCAAAATGGAATATATACTGTATGATTCCATTTATAGAAAATTCTAGAAAATACAAACTAATCTATAATGACAAATCAGTGGTTGTCAGGGGATGAAGGGTAGGGTGGGGAGGAGAGAGGAAAGAGATTATAAAGGGACCCAGACTTTTAAGGGTGATGGCTATATGCACTCTCTTGATTATGGTGATAGTTTCATGGGTATATGAATTCGTCAAAATGTAACAGAATTGTAATATATGCAGTTATTGTATGACAACCTCAACAAAGCTTTTAAAAACAAAAAATGAATCAGGAAATTCATGTGAACTTGTACAACTTTAACTGATTTCAAGCAAAGATCTTGCTCAACATGGTATCTAACTATAAGCAACCTTCCTTTTTGACTCTATCCCTTCCTAGCACACGTAAGAAAAACTATAGGGAATTTTATAAAAAGCTGAACGTCATAAAATTTTACTTGAATGTCTAGAACTCAAATTCATATTATGAGCTTCAAAAATAATCTCAAAGGGAAAACCCTTTAAAATAAACATGATCCAAAAGAATAAGTATCACCCCTAACATTTACACTTAGCATCTTTCAGCCTACTTACTACTTCTCCAAGATAACCAGCAAAAATGTCAGGTTATTTTATTTTCCATTATGCTATAGGGTCTATTTTATAAAAATTGTCTGGACCCACTACTAAGATGCTGTGTTACCTCATGATGAAATAGTTTTCACTTTTTATTTACAATAAAAGGCTCAGACTGGGCAGTTTTATCACTGCTTATCCCACATCTATGGAAAAATCACCTCAGATTTGGCCCGAGGACAGCTTAGTAACTCATTTTAATGCTGCCACAGGCTTTGCCTGCTAGGGTCACACTCCTGCTTTAGGAAGGCTTAGGATGCATGAAACTCATACAGCACCCTGACTCACTCAAATAAAACAATGAACCAGGCCATGAAAACTTAGAGGAAATGTGTAATTTTGTAGTCTATCTACATCTGTTCAGTCATATTAGTATTCATGACCAATAAATTGATTATTCTAATGATATTTGCCATTCCTGGTTTTGGGTTGATTTCCTTAAAGAATTAGCGTTTTGTTGGTCTAATTTCAGAGAATATTAAGAACTGTGTTCTACTTAACTAAAGCCAGAGTTATGAATGCTTCCTCCTAACTAAACAGGCCCCGTGCCCCTCCAGCCATTTGACAACTCATTTCCTAAGAAAAGAAAATTATGCTTCTCAGCTTAATAATGGTGCTCAGGCCTCATTAGCATCTGGGTGTTGCAACCCCACCTTCCACACAAGAAGAGTCTCTGGTCCCCTTAGATTCAAGTCTCGTTGGATGGTGAAGGAAATGGTTTGTGGTCAGTGGTCAGTGGTCACACCATAATCCTTGGCAAGTGATTATTGCCATTTGGAACCCCAAGAGTCAAAGGCGTATTTCCTCTCTTTTGTTTACTGTTATTCCTGAAGCTTAGTCCCATAGTTTGTTGGAGCTATTATTATTTTTTTAAAGCAACAGGAAGTTGTTATTATCTGGTTTTGGTTGAGTTTCTTTAGTTTGTTCTTTCTGTTGCCACATTATTAAAAGCACCAGAAAAACACTGTTTGTATTTATCCTCTCCTAAATGTCAGCTTCCCCTGGACTCTGGCTGCTCAGGTAAGTGGAATTTTCCAATCCAACGTCCCCCAGTCTTCTCATTCTTGATTTGGCAGCTAATTGGCCTGCCATCCTTCACTCTGCATAAGTTATTTGCAACGTTGGGAACGTTTCTGAAAAGTAAAATAATGAGGCCTAAAGTCAACATTTTTAAAAAGAAATTCTGAATTCTCCTCTCCAGTGTACCAGAAAGGCAGTATTGAAGTGATTTGATTGCAAACTCTTCCCACTCTTTAAAGAAAAAGTTTCTTTGGATGAGTGTCTTAGGAACAGAAACTTAGACATCTTCTTCAGAATATTCTCTTAGGTTCTCCTATGTGATTTTCTTATTGGTCTTAATAGAATCAACCACAGTTTCCTTGCACAGTAGTTTATTAGGCATTTGTACAACTCTGTTTTAATATTTGCTTATAATGTATTTGGCCTGTTATGTAAGAACCGTCACTCTGCTGACATTACACAGCTGCCTTACCAGGTCTCATCTGCCTATCTCCAGACTTCTTTTATGAACGAAATAAATATCTACACTCATACCTGGATTCAGATCTCCTAATCCCTAAAACCAGTGACTGTTTCCTGGGGTAATAGTCTGCAGGTGTGATTATGTTAAGAGTCTGGAAATGAAAATATTATTCTGAATTATTTGGGTGGATCCTAAAGTGTTTATAAGAGAGGGGAGGAGGAAGATTAGACACATAGAGGATGAGGTATTGTGAAGACAGGAGCAGAGATTGGAGTGATGTGACTAAGGAATGCCAGCAGCTACCAGGAGCTGGAGGGGACAAGGCATGGATTCTGCCCTTGGAGCCGCCTGAGGGAGTGTGGCCTGCTGACACCTTGAATTCAGTCCAGGGAGACTGATCTCAGGCTTCTGGCCTACAAGACTCTGAGAATATATTTCTGCTGTCTTAAGCCAAAAACAAAAATTTAAAAAACACCAACAACTATTTAAGGACTATTAGCATAGGAGATACATGCAGAATTTTCTGAAGCTTTCATTTCTTATTAGGGATTTGTGATGACATGCAGGACAGAATCAGTTAATCACACGTGAGTTTCTCAAGTTGCAATTTTCCCAGCTATGTGTAGAATCAGTGACCTCACTGTACGTCTGTACTCCTGAAACATGTAAGAAATGCAGTCAGGCCATCTCTGAGAATAGGCCAAGCAGATATTTGTTAAGAGATGGCTGTGCTGGGTGGTGATCGCAAAGACAGGGATAATTCGCATCCTTGTGTTCCCTTTCCCTTCAAAAACACAAATCCATGAGCCTGCCTTTCATTAATTTATCTAAACTTTTCTTAACCCTATTATTTTTTCAGTCTTATGAACTCCTGGGGTAATGAATCTGAGAACCACTGTTTCAGAGGATTGATTGTGCTGCCTGATGGAAAATAGAAATGGAGTGAAGATGAATCATTCAGACAGAATCACTGCCTGCAGCCCAGATCAAAAGGCTCTCCGAGCCTTCCCTGTACCTGTGGCCCTACCACAACTACAGAACATCTGGTCAGGCCCAGCCTCCGTGGGCAGAAGAAAACATACAGCTCTCACCCTGCCAGCTGTGTTTTCCACCTTTATTTAAAATTCACACTGAAGTGAGAGCTAATATGCTCAGCTGAGCTAGGCAGGCCCTTAACCTTTCTATTTTAGAAAGGGCTGTTGACATCTTTCTTGAAGAAAATAGTTATCACTGCCTGTGAAGCTACTTTATACTCATTGGCATTCAGGGTAAACAAAACAGGGTATGGTTCTTAACACTTGGAGGATTCAGTGGATAAAAGAAGAAAAATGGGCGGACAAACAAAAAGAAATTTACAAGAGATTTAGGAGATGTAATAACTATGCACAAACATCAATGAATTAAGAAGAGAGGATTAAATACTCACAATATATACCAGAGTAACCTTGCCCTACAAGTGCCAAAGTTAAATGGATGTGGGGATGGATGGACAGATGGATGGATGGATGGATAGATAGATAGATAGATAGATAGATAGATAGATCCTTACTTAGGAACTGGGAGAGATTTTGAAGAGGGTCTATAACCTTCTTGTTGTAAATCTGGTAATACTAATGAAGCGATGGGCAATACTCAGTACTTGTAGATTTGCTACAAGAGGAAAGTTCATATTAAGCACCACATTTTTAAAACAGGCTGATATGCCCAGCTCGTGTTACTTGTGGTTGGGTGTCAACCTAAGATGCATATGCCCAGGTTGCAGGCTTGATCCCAAGTATAGGGCATGCAGGAGGTAACCAAACAATGATTCTCTCTCATCATGGATGTTTCTATCTCTCTATCTCCCTCCCTTCCTCTCTGAAATCAATAAAAATATTTTTAAAAACATAAAACTATCTACTATAGAGAAATAGGCAAAATAAGATAAAAATAACTGCAATGGAAATAGAAGAGGTTGAAGGAACTGGGGTTTGGGAGCGAGTATTGGAAAGGAGAAGACATGGAGGAAGGATTTGGGGAAACGGGAATTTCTGATAAAGAATGGGTAATTGGATACATTTGGGCATCAAGGTTTTCAAAACTCTCCAGATGATTCTAATGTGCAGCCAAGCTGGAGAACCACTGATCTATATCATCCTACAAATGGCCACCAGATCAAGCTTTCAATTATTTTCACTACTAAAAGATCTCACATTGCTTATTATTGGGTAGGTAACATCTCTTCCTTCATTTCCTGTTTTAACAAATGACCTGTAATAGCCATAGACAATTACTGCTCTGAGTCTTGGGCTTTAACTTGTAAAAAAAAATAATAATATCTACTGTTTAATTGCCTTAAAGAGCAAATGAGACAATGTTTACAGCATTGTACATAGTGCTTGCCACACAGAAAAACACATATACATGGGGGCAATCACTGTTAACAACTCTCACTATTCTCTGACATGATTGTGTGATTGATCCCCACTCCAGCTTCTCAAAGCTTCAGGCTAACCACTTCTGGATGTCTGCTCCCACTGCTCTTCTTCTTGGGCATAGCCTCTGTTCCCCTCCATCTAAGCCCTGCTTGAAGTTTGCTTCCTTGAAGTCTTTGAATGAATAATTTCTCCAAACATTTTGTCCTAAACAGTCCCTCCCCATTTTGGCATTCCTAAGGATGTTTTTGTCCTTAGTCTAAGTTGGTATTGAATTGTCTCTTCGTCTTACTATGCATGTTAAGCATTGTCAGGCACTAATGTTGTAAATGCCTTGAGATTAGGTATTTGGTTGTGTCATCATTGTATGTACCCATGGCTATGCATATAGAGGCCATTTATTATGTTGAACTGAAAAGTCATTCACATCTAGGACACACATAGTAGACTGCAAGCTCCCTGAGGGCAGGGGCCCTGCGTGTGGGATTCAAGCAAATCTCCCCAAGACCTGGAATAACACCTAATACATAATAAGCCCTTTTATTAGTTTATAAGGGCTGCCATAACAAAGTACCACAGATTGGGTGACTTAGACAACAGCAATTTATTTTCTCACATTCCTAAAGACTGTAAGTCTGAGATCAAGGTGTTGGCAGGGTTGATTTCTTCTGAGACCTATATCTTTAGTTTACATGTCTTCCCTCCTTGCATCTGTATCTTAATATTCTCTTCATATAAGGACATCAATCATATTGGATTAGGGACACCCTAATGACCTCTTTTCACTTAATTACCTCTTTAAAGATCCTTTCTCCAAATATAATCATATTCTGAGGTATTGGGAGCTTACGGGGTTGGGGGAGGGGTGTTGCACAATTCAACATAGCAGCAATCAGTAAATACTTGAATAAATGAATGAGTAAATGACATCCTGCTCAACATGTTCTTACCACCTAACTGCTTAGTATAGCCTGACATTTATTAAGCAATTACTCTCTTCCTATATTAGGAGGTTGGGGTAGTAAATGAGTAAGCTATGGTTTCTGCCTGAAGGAACTTACATTCTAATGAAGAAACCACTACTCACAATTTTAATAAATGGAAAGCAAAATACACTAAAAGTACACACAAAGAGATATGTGAGAAAGAGAACCATCCAGCCCAGCAAGAGTTCCAAGGAAGCCTTCCTTGAGGAGATAATTTTTGAAGTGAGTTTTAAAAGATGAATGACAATTTTATAAGAAATTACAAAAAGGAATTGATTTTAGTATTAGATGATTATACTGTCTACACAGTAACAAATGAATTTAAGGCAGGGGCAGTATCAGAGGCATAGAAAAGAGTCAAACAATGAGAAGAGTCTAGGTAAATCTGGCCAGTGAGAGTCCATACAAAAAAGTCAGTAAGTGTGAGAAACATTTAAAGGGTAAAATCTACAAATCTTATTGGTTAAATGAATATGGCAATGATAGAGAAGTAGAAGCATAAGATAGCTCAAAGGGAAGGAGGAGTGTTGAAAACTTTGTGGCCATGCTTTAAAATCATCACAATCCTGGGAACTTGTGAGAAATGCAAATTCTCAGGGTTCACCCTAGACCCACCAAATCAGAATTGGTAGGGTTAGGAACCTGTAGTTTTAACCAGCCTCATAGGTGATTTGAATCCCTGCTATAAGGCCCTACTAAAAGGATAAGAAGCATTCTCTTTGTATTCAGGAATTAATATTTTCTCATTTTTATTTCTTTCTAATAATTCCCATTGAATTATTCATGCCCCATCCTTGCTGAATATCACAAAACCAATTAGTTGAGGGGAAAGAGAAATTGCGGAGTTGGTTGGATTGTATACAAGGGTTGTGTGTGTTGGGAAAAGAGGGTGGGGAAAATGCCCAAAATGCAAATAATCTCTATGCATCAAAAGATTTTCTGAAACCTGCATTCATTATTTATATACTCAAATTTAACATATGTTTAACCTATGAGGAAATACTTTCTAGTAAGGTCACCAATTAAAAGAAAATATAAGCTCATTACAGAAAAACGTTTTAGGTTGGGGAGCAAAATTTGGAAAGCACAATTTTTTTGAACACCGAATGTGTTACTCAAGCCTACTAAAAGAGAGAATGCATTAAAATAATTGGTCAATACCTTAATCAATGTTTTAGTGGAACCCATGGTTAAATCAGTAACAGTGACACCAAAGCAATGACCTTTGGAGCTCAGAACTCTGGCTGAATCACAGGTTCTTTCCAATCAACCTAATAGAAAATATTCAAGTGCAAAACCAAATGATTCGATTCCTGGAAAATCATTAGTAGTTAAGTAATTAAACAATCACTCACTTATTAACTTTTCCAGGTACTTTGGTCAAGCTTCACAATTCCAAGATTGCCTGGTAACTATATAAATTATTCTTTCTCCCATTTAATAGTTACCCAAAAAAATATTTTCATGAAGATAACAGACAGGAATATAACCTTCTAAGCATGGAAGGTGGGAATAAGGTGCTAAATTCTCAAGGGCGATTTCTAATTCAGAACCTATGTTGGGAGCAAGCAGTGTGAAGTGATGGAAAGAATCATTTGTTTGATGTATTTGAAATTTTAATAAGCTTAAGTATTTAATAATTATAACTATACAGTTATTGTCTTTTAAATATGCAATTTAAAAAGAAAGAAAAGATCTGGATGAAGACTAAAGCACAGTGTCAAAGCTCAGAATGTCTTATTTCAATTCCTGATTCTTCAACTTACTAGCTATGTGACCTTGGGCGTGCTGCTTAGCTACTCTGGGCTTTCATGTTTTCATCTTTAAAATAGAAATGCTTACCTCAAATGGTTGATATAATATTAAAAGAGCTAATATATGTAAAGCACTTAGCACAATGCCTGTCAAGATGAGTATTCAGTGATACTTGCTTTTTGTTGCTATTAGCTTTGGACCCAGCTAAGATCAGAATTCGAATTCCAGTTCTTCTACTTACTAGCGACATGACCTGAGGTCACTCCTTTCACCTCTGCAAGTCCTGTTTGTTGGTTAGTTTTTAAGATATGTAAAATGGGGACAGGATTATCTGTCATGTGAGATGTTGGAAGACACAGGATAGACACTTAACAAATGAGGCTATTTCACACTGGCTCTTTAGAAAGGATTTTATCTTCTATATCAATTTGTCTTAGTCTTTCCTGTTACTTAGGTTCAGTTCAGTCCTTAATACTGCCCTGTCCATAGTGGGATGGGAAGAGGACACTCTTCTTAAAGAAGATATGATTTTCTTTATTTTGTGTTTGTTAAAAGATAATCTTCGTAATCCTGCCCTCAGACTGTCCTGAAACCACAGCATGGGAACCCCACAATCCATGGTAAAAGGCAAACTCATATCTTTGAATGAGAGGACAGAGATGATCTCAGGCACATTTTTTAGATGTTCCCCATTTTTACCAGTCTCTGTCTTGTTAGAATGAATCCTTAGCCATCTGGTTTTCATCCAAGCCTCAAATTCAGTCAGACACAAGCAATGAGAGAATATGATCCAAAGTAGATGAAGAGAATGATGTAAAAATACAAAACCATGAAAGAAAAGGTGATGAGATATGACTATCTTATTTTGTTCTAAACATTATATGGCAAAAATACAACATAAAAAAATAAAAAGTGAAGTGATATATGAAGAAAATATTTGCAGTAGGTATAGCAACATTTTAATGGCCTTATATAAAGAACACTTGCAAATCATCACTATGAAAAAAATCAGTATTTCAACAGGAGAGAAAAAAGAACAGGCAAAGAATATGAGTAGGACACCCACAAAAGAAGACATATAAAGGATGAATAAATAGATGAAAAATGATCCAACTAGTAATAAATAAAAGTGAATGAAAATAATAAAATGTCATCAAATGGTCAAAGGTTTTATAAACTGAGGCTTCCTAGTGTTGGTAGGGTATGAGAAAGTGGTGCTTTCCAACCTGTTGAAAAAAACCCTCAGGAGAGCAATGTGCATTTGGCAACACATACCAAACATTTAATGCACATATTATTTGATCTAGTAATTCCATTTTTAGGAATTTATACTAAGACAAACGTCCAAGATGTACAGGGGTGGGCAAAGCAGGCAAGAACTCTGTGACAAAGATTGCTTGAGTATAGCAACTAGACTACCAAAATATGTAAATAATGAAGGCCAGCAATGTGAGCACTTGCAAGATTGTCCATAAGTGAACTGTGCCATTGCGACATTCTTTCGAGTTAATAAAGCTACTGTAATAATCATGACCTGCATGCCTTTTTCCATGTGAACAACTGTAAGCCTACTTTTGCCCAACCCTGTATATGAAAGGATGCTTCTTACTGAATGTCCACAATAGAAACATTTTTAAACTACCTAAAAATCTATCAATAAGTCATTGGTTACAAATAATAATGAATCAATAATTTATCCATACAGGAGAAAAGGTAATTCCATTACATGTATTGTAGAATTAGATCAAATTGAAATGGAAATCTGTCCCTAGTATGGAGAGTATAGCTAACAATAAAGAGAAACCAGTTTGTGACTAAGGCCCTGATAGTACAGGAGGATATGTTGAAAGCTGTTTTCAAAACGTTACCAGTAGAGATTTCTGAAAGACTTAAGGTAATGCTTAGTTTCTTTCTTATACGTTCATGTATTGTTTGAAATTTTAATAATAAGCATGAGTCATTTTCCTAATTAGAAATAGCTAATCACATTGTCATTTAAAAACTTCAAAAAGAATTAAAATATCTGGATGGAGAGGCACACTGCAGGCCATTGGACTCAGGTATTTACCATTTATGTCTTGGAAGTAGCCCCTTACTCTGCTGTCAGAGGCCACAGCTCACTGTCAGCAGGTGCAAGGGCAGTGGTCACCATCCGTGGGTCAGCAAAAGTGTGTGCTTAGTGCTCAAAGGGAAGCCTCCCTGTCCCCAGGCGTGCAGTTCTAGCTGCCCTCCTAGCAAAGACACACTATTTCCTTCCTTCCATCACCTGGCAACAGCACACCTCTCATCCTTTAACACCCAACTCAAACATCACCTCCTGTGGAAGCTTCTCCAGTTCTGATGCTTCTCCTCTGTGTCCTTCACAACATTCTCTTTATTTCTCTGTTGTCACCATCTCTCTTGGCCTCTAAATGACCCATCCACTTGCCTATCATCATCCATGTGAGCTTCTGGAAAGCATGTTTTATTCAGCTGCTATCTCCAGCCCCAGCCTATCATCTGATACATAGCAGTAGCTCAATAAATGCTTGTGAATGAACAGTAGGCAGTAGCTGCTTTCTCCTGTGCTTTCCCAGACAGCTATTGCTGTGCCCTAAGAAAGCTCCCACACCCCCAAGTTCCCCAAGCTGGGCCAAGCCCTCAGCAGATACCCATTGACATGAAACTATCCAGGTGTGAGGAATGGAGATGGTATACCTTCTATGGGATGCTTTCCTTCTATGGGATGCTGCCCTTCTATGTCCTCTGACTGCCTTATTCCCTTCTGTGCTCAAACAAAAACAAGATGACAGGCCAATTTAATGTCATGTGTCTAGGCCCTGAAATTTTCTAACAGAGGAGATCGTATTCTTCCAATCCATGTTTTACCAAGAGGGTGGAGAACACAAAGTCTCTTTCATCACACGGAGCCTCACCACCATGCAGGCAGAACTTCCTCATACAGGAAGGGGCTCTGGACAGCCCATACTTACATAGTCTTCCTCTGAACTCCCCAGTATGGGTTTCAAGTGGATTTATGCCAAGTAAGCACTAGGCAGCCAAAGGTGTATAAATGTCACCTGAACAAAGGTGAGTCAGCCAACAGCCTACCATTGAGGGATATTTAAATAATTGATGAAATTCTATCCAATTATTATTAATCCATTAAAACAATATTGAAGAGTATACAACAACATGAAAAATGCTTACTAGAGGACTTTAGGAGGAAGTGCAGAATACTAGTATTATTATAACCACACAAATTTGGGGGATGATAGAAGGTACAAAGACAAAAGTAAAATTGAAAACTAATAATCCAATCACTCAGTGAACTATTAACATGAGTGTTTTCTTCTAGTCATTTTTCTGAACATTTTTTGCATATATACACAAGCATGTATTTTAAGCAAATAAAATGGAGCTCTCTTGTAGGTTTTTATATCCTACTTTTATAATACAGCATTTTTATAGTATTAGATGTTCTTTAAAATATTATTTTCAGTTCCTGCATTGAAGTGAGTCTTAATGATATCACACAATTTATTAGGTTAAGCCACACAAAAAGCTGTTTCCATAGGTCAACACTTGTCAACTATCAGTAATTTCAGATGGCTTGACTTAATATTTATCTAATTCCCATTTGGAGAACTTGGGTTATGTTAATTACTCACAATGAAATCAGTTTAAATAAATATTTAATACCTCTTTACTTATTTTATTTGGATAAAATGTTTAGAAGGAGAATTTGTAGATAAGTATATTTTTAAGGTTCTTCAAATATTTTCCCACATTGCCCTTCAGAAAATTTGTACCAACCTCCATCCCATAGCAGTGTTTGTCATTCTGTTTCTACTGCACTCCAAATGCAAGGAACTCCTTACGTTTTTTTAAAGCACATACTATTCGAGAATAATTGCTACTTTTCATTTCTTTATATTTAAGATAATTATCTCCCCAGAACAGTTGTGAACAATTATCTCATTAAAGCTTGTGGGTGTCAAGAAAAAAGACTGCTTGTTGAAAACCTATCTCTGGGCAGATCAAATTTGGAAATCAGTTCCAAAGTCTAGAGAAACGTGGAGGGTAGGTTTGGGGGGAGTAAACATAGCAATGGGCAGGAACAAAGGGGATTTGAAAGTTCCAGAGTTACGTTCAGGATTCCCAAGGTTAGAGTCTAGAAGCAGTAAAAGTTCACCTGTACAGACTGAAACAGGTTGAAACAAGAGTAGGATCACCATTTAAAGGGTTTGCTGGATGTCTTTGGTGTCTGGCTGTGACCAGTGATGTCTCCATTTCTGTCAGAGTAACCCCTGCTTGCCAATCAAAATCCATTTCACTACAGAGACCTGACATTTAGATGTTACAAAATCATATGGCGACATGGTGTTGGATGATGGGAAAAGTCTGGGAGATCAGAAATTATAAAAAGATGAGAGGCACATTAATTTAAATTATGCCCTCCCTCAGGGATTTCTACTAGTTCTTTCTAATGTAAGAAGCAAATAACCCACTGGCTCAAATAAATATCCTTGCAAAGGCAGTGAATAAATCCTTGCTGGTTCTGACCATCTCCTCCCCAAAACAGAAACTACTGGGAGGACTACTGATGCTTGAAGGGCCCAGTATTGCCCGGGGGGCTGTCTGGGACCTCTGAGAGAGAACTAAAAGAGTGACTTTGTTCTCCAGAAAACAACCTAAAGAAAACGCAGAAATCCTCTAGCCAAAGTGACCCCAAGCCAACTAAAACATCAAGCTAAATAAAAATATGGAGACATTTCAAAGGAAGTCTCCATAATGAGCAGTTGCAAAAGCTTCTTTGAGCCATGGCTAGTCCCGGGTTCCCAATAAAACTCCAGACCCTCCAAGTTTGTTTGGCCGGAGACTCCTCTAGGAGCAGAACACAGAGCTCTCTGGGAGCCTTGCAAAGACCTTTCTACAGATTGCCCACCCCCACCAACAGCAAGTTCCCCATCAGAGAGATGCTCCAACCAGATTATGAGCACACCCAGATCTAATTATTTTTCTCCAAACTTATTGGCTATGAGGACATTCAGGCTGCAATAATTTAGCTTCACACATCACCAGCAATTAAGTATCATACTTGTCAAAAATGAATAAATTGCTTTTGAGCTGTGGGCCAGGGTCTGGAACTGACACTAGTCCTTGTGAAGTTCCCCTTCATTTGGCCTCTCAAATCCCTGTCCTGTCATGGAACAGTCAGCAATAAACACAGGAGGAAACAGAAAAGGGGCCTGGGAGCTTTAACATATCAGAAAAAAAAAAAAGAATATCAGTTTTTGTTTCTCTTAAACGTATTCCCCCTCCTACTTCTGATTCAGAAGTCATGCATGTAAAAATAATATATATTCTATAGAGAACTTCTCGATTACATATAATACTTTTTCTTGTTACACTTTCTCTTCATATAGATGTTTAAACCAATGGTTCTTATATTATTTCCATAAATAATTCTTTGGTCATCTGACATAGCTTTACAGATAACTATTTCCCACTGCCATCATTGGATTCATGTGCATTAAGTATATCTAAACTTTTACAATAGATAGTTATGAGCACACTATTAAAAACAAGTCAAATATTTTTAAAGAAGAGAAAAAGGGAAGAACAGAGAAATAACAAAAAAAATAAAGTATAACAAAATGGTAAACCTAAATGCAATCATATCAATAATTTTATTAATTTTTTATGTGCTAAACAGAGATTGTCAGAGTGGATAAAAAACAAGACCCAGTTACCCGCCATGCACTTTAAACATAGAGAAGCTAAGAAACAAGAGAGAATCAGTCTAAGCCATAAAACAAAAACAAACAAAACATGCATTTATGAAGAAGACTTGATAAATCTTCATAAAAGTCTGTTTAAGAAAATAGCTTCTGTCAACTTTTTGAACTTTATCCTTCAGAACAGAGGACACAATTCATTGATGTTAGCCAGACACCAAGATAATTTTCTACATTCACCCCATCTCCATTAGCATATAATCTATAATAATAAAAGTGTAATATGCTAATTAGACCAGATGTACTTCCGGATGAAGCCGGGGCTGCAAGGGAAGCCTGGGGCCCCAGGTGCCAGAGGGAAGCTGATGACAGCAGCTGGGGGAAGGAAGACCTACTCTTGCACAAATTTCATGCATCAGGCCTCTAGTTATTTCATAACAGGAGTTCATGCACAAAGCTGCTGGCTATCCCAACCTATATTAACTCCTTTAAAAACTAGGGCCTAAAAATTGTACAGAATCATAGAGCTAGCATAGGGCAAAGCCAGGCTTCAAACCCAGGTCTATCTTTGACCATGCTCTTACCCATTCATTTACTGACTCTGAATCCTTTTCTTTTGGAGAGGATGGGGACAAAGCCTTATTTCATACACAAACTTCTATAATAATAAAAGCATAATATGCAAATCGACCAAACGACCAAACAGAACAGCTGTCTGGATGACTTTCTGGATGATCACACTATGACACCCACAGGCACCAGGCCAGCCAAGGCAAGTGCGATATGATTGGTCAGGGGCCCAACCATTGCTTCATGATTGCCCTGCAGAGGGAGGACCAGGTCACCGACTTGCGGGCTGTGGTGGGTGGGTGGGACCTCCCTCTGCAGGACACTATTGATTGCCCCAAAGAGGGAGGCTAAGGCTACACTGCAGCAGCACTGTGGTGGGTGGGCAGGGCCTCCCTCTGTGGGGGTGATCCATTGAGGAGTCCTGGCCAGGTAAGTGGGTCCTACCTCTTTGGGGCAATAGATCATGGGGCTCCTGGACTGTGAGAGGACACAGGTCAGGTTGAGGGACGCTCCCCTGCCCCCTGAGTGTACGAATTTCATTCACCAGACCTCTAGTTATTCCACATAGAAGTGGGACATCATGTCTTATTCCTTTCCTTCTAACTCCTCTTTGAGCAAACATGCTCCCCTCTGCTTTTTCCCAAGTTCAATCATCAAGCCAGGTGTGTTTTATACATATTCTCAGAAAGTGCTAATGCCATCACAAACTCTTTATTTAATCACTAGAGGCCCAGTGCATGAATTCATGCATGGGTGGGGTCTGGCCAACTCTGCCCCAATCAGGGTGGATCAAGGCCAGGCCTGTAGGGAGGAGGACATGGTGGGAGGTTGGCTGGCTGACCCGCCCCAATCAGGGCCAGGCTGGATGGGGGGAGAGGCTAAAGGCGATTGGCCAGCAGGCCCCACCTGGAGGGAGGGGAGATCAGAGGTGGGGCTGGCTGCGAGGAGGAGCTGTAGGTGGTGGGCCAGCCAGCCCCACACCAAATGGGGTCAGTGGCCAGGGAAGGGGCCATGGGACTGGCCAGCCAGCCCTACCCCTGATTGGTGTGTGGGGGAGCAATTGGTAGTGGAGCTGGCTGGGGGGAGGAGCCATGAGCTGATTGGGGTAATGGTGGCTAATTGGGGGTGGGATCTGCCATGGGAAGGGGCTGTGGGTGGTGGGCCAGCCAGCTCCACCCTTGAATGGGATGGGGGGGCTGGTTGGGGGCCAGCAAACTCAGGGAGGGGCCATGGGTGGTTGGCCAGCAGGCCCTGCCTCTGATCAGAATGGGGGAGGCCAATCAATGGTGGAGCTGGCTGGGGGAGGGGCTGTGGGCTGATCAAGGTGGTGGGGGCCCATCGGGGGCGAAGCCAATTGGGAGAAAGGGTCACAGGCGGTTGGCTGGCCCTGCCACTGATCAGGATGGGGAGTCTGATCTGGGTTGGGGCCAGGAGGGGGGAAGGGCTACAGGAGGTTGTCCGGCCAGCCCCACCCCCTATTGGGGTAGGGGAGGAGATCAGGGGTGGGGATGGCCGGGCGTAGAGCCATGGGGGAGTTGACTCCCCCATTCACCCCCCCTCACCCGATCAGGCAGTTTGCTGGCCACAGTGAGCATCATAGCAACCAGTCATTCTGGTCGTTATGGCATGCGGGTTGCTGGCTTTTTATATATATAGATTATAATCTTAGTTGTATCTTGATTGAAGGTAGGAAATGTGGTCTCTGATGGACTTCTATTTATGAACTGAATTATATCAAGTGGTTTTCATTTTCATGATGTATTTTACTGTTTCCTAGATAGCTGGAAATTTAACATCCTCTAATTGACATAACCATTTTTTCCTCTGCCCACACAATTAATTGGAAGTGATTCTCACTGAAATGTTTCCCTCTGATGAACAGAGGCCAATTCATGGCCTCAAGATGATGCCAGTGTGGACCAAACACTTTTCTGTTATTTCCATGGAGAATTGTGCATGCCAACCTAAATGCAAAATTCAATTTTTTTTTTTTAAAAAAAAAGGTGACTAGGGACAGAACAAAATATATTTAACTATATTTAACTAGAATATATTTCTAACTGGGGATTGCTGCTTTGAAGGATTGGTCCCCTATGACCAGTATTATGACAAGGTATAATCTAAGGAGACACTTAAACCTTAGAATGTGAGATGCAGGGTATAAGATTCATTATATGACAGGCATAAATATTGAACAAAGCTAATACTACTGCTCAGAGCTATGCCCAGAGTTATGTCTCAGCAAAATGAAGCATCTCCTTTCTTGTTTCAGAAAGATGAGTTGAAGGATGAGAGTGGTTTGATAGTCATGGTGGGCTTTTAAAAAGTCAGACATGGGGGAAAAATAGCAAAATAGGGTAAAATGGAATATAAATTCTCATTTTCAGCCCCACTCCTTCTGTGTGTGTGTTTGTGTGTGATATGTGTGTGTGTGTCTTTTTCCTGTATCCCCACCCCCACCCCAATCCTACTTCTCAGGGGTAAATAGTATTTACAGTTTATTGAATAGTTTTTCATAGATTTCTATGCATGTGTTATCAAATCCCTCCCTTGCTTTTTTCATATAAACCTTAAAAATATAATTTTAGATTTCTAGAAAAGTTAGAGAATTCCCATATATCTTCATCCAGGTCCTACTATTGTTAACATTTATATAATGACGGTATATGCATCAAGATTAGTTAACATTAATATATTTACTATTAACTGAAATACAGGCTTTTTTTTTCTTCCATATTTCACTAGTTTTTTTCACTAGTGTCCTTTTATGCTGTTCCCAGAGTCCATTTAGCTGTCATCTCTCCTCAGTCTCCTCTGCTCTGTTTCTTGGTCTTTCCTTTTGTGTTACCTAGATAGTTTTGAGGAGTATTGGTCATATATTTTGTAGACTGTCTCTCAATTTGAGTTTGTCTGATGTTTTCCTCATGACATTGGGTTATGAGCTAGAGGGAAGAACACCACAGGTGAAGTGTCCTCATCACATTGCATTAGGCAGTACATACTATCAATATGGCTCATCACTGGCTGGTGATATGAATGCCGATCATTTGGCTAAGGCAATGTCTGCCAGACTCCTCCTGTGTAAAGTTAAGTGTTTCCCCTCTCCATGTTCTATTCTTGGGAAGTAGATCCCTAAGTTCAGCCCACATGAAGGCAATAGGAATTAAGTTCCACCTCCTAAAGGGGGTATCATATACACATATTATTTGGAATTCTTCTGAAGGGAAAAATATTTCATTTTTTTCTTATTTATTTATTTAAGTAGTTGTATTTGCAAGGATTCATATACATTTACTTTATACTTTGGGTTATAGTGTAATACGCGTCATTCTTTTTAACATAAATAAACAGTTCTGGAATGTTTTTATTTACATAATCCATACTTTCTTTCCACATTAGCCTAAATAAATCTTTTTTATTTTAACTACTCTAGAATATTACATTGCAAAGACGTTTCAGAATTTGTTTATCTAGGTCTATTTTGTAAGATATTTGTTTTAATTTTTACTCTTACTCAAACACTGCTCAATGAAATTCCTCTGTATACTTTTGTGTATTGCAGATCTATATCAATAAGATAAATTTCTAACCATGAACTGCTTGGTCAAATGTGCATGTTTCCAATGGGATAGATATTATTGAATGGTTTTCCAAAAGGATTGCACCAATTGATTCATATGCTGGGCTTATAATAGGTCACTGCATTTTAGCGTGAGACCACTTTCTTTTTGTCATTGTGATGCATGGCCACTTTTCCTAATTAAAGTAGGATGTTATTGTTATACTTTTTGTGATAGACACGTTAAACTGTACACAGAGGGTTTAAGTTTTGAATCTTAGATGTTGATGTATTCTTATGGGCAAGAAATTGACAGGTAGAAGCCAGAGATAATGGAAGAAATCAGTTGAGTCTTACTGCAACATAGCTGTGAAATAAAAACCAAGAGAACATGATCAAGAGGGAGGAAAGAAAGGAGGGAGGGAGGAGGGAGTAAACACTTCAAAGAGATTATAGTTCATCAACACCAGGATCTGACAATTGGGGAAACTGACCAAGGTGTTTTTAAGAAAGAGATTGTTTCCAAAGCTTCTTCACCTAAGATTCTAAGAAAACGGAGTAACCAGCTCTGGATACAGGGCTAAACCTAACAGTCATTCTTAATATTTACCCAAAGAGGCCTAGATACTAGTAATTGTTTGTTTTCTCAGGGACTAGCAATCAGAAGAGATGGTGATAAAAAGAGGGACATTAAAATCAAAGCCTGGCTTGTTTTAGGAAGAGGTAGCTGAATTCTAATGTGAGGTGCTTCATTTCCTTTTGTTTTTTTCCCCCTCTAATAGGTCTATCCTTGGGATTTCTTTCACCACAAATCCTTTGGCAGGCAGGATACCTGTCTGCTGAGGCAGATACTGCCTTTAAGAGAGGCTCGAAGTGCCCTCTAAGGCACACATCAGAAAGTAGCGCCTTCTTTGTATTTTGGGGGAGTGCTGGTGAATTGGAATGGTAATATTCCTCTTGAAGCCTTTGCCTAGAGGATTTTCTGTCATTTTTGCTGTAAGCAGAGTCTCTAAAACTCTGCTCCCCTCTCATAGTATAATAAATATTAACATATTCAACAGAGGACTTACCTCTTTCCTAATCATAGGTTAGGTTGGCTGACTTGTTTAGGGTTGGTTTGGGTTGAGTTGTTAAGCACATTGGGCTAGAGTACAAGTCTTTTAAATAAGGATACAAAATCCCCAAATAGACGTCAAGTTTGGGGTCATTCATTTTCATTACACTCTCTCCATGGGAAAAAAACAACAATAACAACAAGAAGAAAACCATTTATGTATTTAAAAACAATAAACTGATTACTGTTGCTATTTAACATCTTAAAATTAGAATGTGTTCATTCTTTGTTATTGTGCCTAAAGCCAATGCTGCACATGAAACAACTGTTTTAAAAATAGAAGAGTAAATTAAATAATACCCACTTGGGAGCAAATTTAAAATTAAAACAATCCCGTATGTGTTCTCTTTGGACAGCTCTGCTTTACCCTCAAGAGTTCATAGGTAAATGACACAACAATGACGGGCAGGGGGTGGGGGAGGGGAGGATGGAACAACATCCTTGCACCCAATGGCTGGGTCATTCCAGTTTCTAGCTAACATTGGATGAGTTTGAGATCCTTGGATTTTGCAGACTGTTTCTCAGTGACTTAAGGAGCCACAAGAAAATTCCAAAGGCTACACTAATTCCTTTTCAATATAAAGGACTGAGGGTTGCTGAGAGTGGACAGAGCTCTTTCCATTGTTCTATTTTAAGAAAAGCACTAGCTAGATGGCCCAGATATCAGCTATTAGTGACCCCTAACTTCAGAAGTTCATTTGCAATGAACTTTCCATACCTATTTGGTTGGGAAGTATACTATCACTTCTCTTGTCAGTGAGGCTATCAACAAACACACTTCAAATAATTCCCAAGGGACACATCATCATTCTTTCAAAATAGCAATTTGGTTGTAGTGGTCTTCTTGCCATTCTGCTAAGATCTTTGAATGGTCATGGAGACAGCTAATGGGTTTTCTGGGGGAGGGGGACCCTACCACTATATGTAATTAGCAAGAAATAGCAGAAAAGACAACTATTGTGGAAGCCAAACTGAAAATACACCAACAAATAAGTCTAAACGACATTAATGGAATCTCTTCAGAAGCAGAGAAAGGGAGTGACTTTTCTCATGTTAAGAAATTCATAACATTGCCCAAATCTTAAATAAACAGGACTTCACAAGGCTCTGGAAAGAGGGGGAGAGTTCATAAGCAAATATTTTATTTCCATGATCTTTTCTTACCTGCTAGCTCTTTCTCCTCAGTTAATATATCTAATGTCTCCACTTCTCCCCAACAATGACAACAGTAACAAAAAGATTCTTGATTATTAGTCATTGGATAACCTATAGTGGACCAGGATGTCCTCTCCTGACCCTCACCTGATGAAATGTGGTACAAGTGACCGTGGCACAAGTCACCTTGCTGTGCCTCAGTCTCCCCATCTGTACTATGAAGACTGTAATCTCTTTTAATCTTCAGTCACATTCTAGATGTCACCTGAGATTCATCTGATGTCCAAGAACATCTAAAAAGCAGATGAAGGTCAGTGAGGGCCATCTGGAAGAAGAGATGGAGGCTTTCCCACTTGCCAAAATCTGCACCTCATCCCCCATGTTCCCCTCACAGACACCTCCCCTGAAGTCTCCATGCAAGCCCATTCTCATTGCTGCCTCTAGACCTTTGCTGTCCTATCTGGAACTGTCTGGGGGACCTAACCCCATGCTAGTCTAACTTGAACTCATTCCTCAAGGACCCACCTCTTCTCAGTTTATAGGCTTTTATTTTTCTTATCTCAGCCTACACTGAGCTCCACCTTCTCTGAATTCTAGTAGCTCTCATATAATATCAAAATAATAATATTGTATGTGTGTATATATTGAGTACTCACTACATACTAGGTCCTATATTAAGCAGTTCACATATACATTGAGTGGCCAGATTATTATGACCACCTGACATTTTCAGGCAAATTAGCTATAATTTCCTGCTGAAGTTGCTAGAGGGCCAGATCATTATAAACATCTGAATAGCACAACATACCTAAGTATTGTTGCTGATCAAGTTCATCCTATCATGTTGATGGTGTATCCCAATGGAGATGGCTTCTTCCAACAATACAATGTGCCATGCCATGGTGCTCGTATTGTGCAGGAGTGGTTTCAAGAACATAAGGAGACTTTACCTTGCTTAGGTGGCCTCCACAATCACCAGATCTCAATCCAATTGAGCATTTGTGGGATGAAGTTAAAAGAGCCATCAGGC
>PVJC01011457.1:0-41535 GCA_004026665.1 Murina feae | reverse complement strand
CCGACCCCCTGCCACCTTTTACCCACTCCCCGATGCCCCGCAAAGGGCCTGGGAAGCCCACCAAGCAGGCTGCCGACCCCCTGTCACCTCTTACCCACTCCCCGATGCCCTGCAAAGGGCCTGGGAAGCCCACCAAGCAGGCTGCCGATCCCCTGCCACCTCTTACCCGCTTCCCAGTCCTGGGTCCTGTGCTGTCCCGCCCTGCAGCCGCTCTGTGCACTCGGGAGGTCCCTCAGTCCGGCCTGTGCCCTCTTGCAGTCTGGGACCCCTCGGGGGATGTCCACCTGCTGGCGTGCCTGACCAGCCTGGGTGAAGGGCTTTAAGGCTGCCCACAGCTCCCATTGACCCAATGTCCCAGCAAGGCTGGCTGGACGCAGGTTTCTGAGGTTTGTCTCCTATAATTGATACACTGTTCCTTTAAGGCCTGGCGTTGGTTTATCTTCTATAATTGATACACTGTTCCTTTAAGCCGGCTAACGAAGCCTCCTCTCTGCTTCACCTCACAGCAGCGTCTGTAATTACACAATGTTACTTAGTGGTGAGGCCCCGGGCTGCTCTTTCCTTCAGCTCCTGGGGATTTTATGATTGTTATATTGTTTCAAAGCTGTGTTTCGCTAGAGCCAGTTTAATCGGAGCTGAGCTGAGTGGGCGCAGCTTCACTTTCGCTCCTGCCGCAATGGAAACGGCCATTTACTCAGGTCCGTGAGTGGCGGCCGCCATGTTGGCTGGGCTAATTTGCATACAGCCGCTCTGATTGGCTGGTGGGCGTGGCTTACCTGTCTCGGAGAAACGGCTAATTTTACTATTTCGCTTTTATTAGTTTAAATAGTAATCAATCATGGTTGTGCTCCTACACCATAGAAGAGTTAGCCTGCAAGTCTATGATTGACATCTGTCAACAGCAGCCCTGGCAGTGAGAGTATAGGAAATGTGCAAATGAATAGGGCAGCAAAACAAACATGCAGAAAAGTGAACATGGGAAGGCAACCCATTGTAAACATTCTGAGGTGATCTGAATAAACCTCATTGAACTATAATTAAACCTTTTAGAGGAAATTTGTTTTATTTAGCATTGGGGACATCAGGGAGGTGAACTCAAACATTTCAAATGACTTATTAAACCTTAAGTCAGAGTTCCTAAAGTTGCAGCCCATGAAGTATATGTTTAATCCTCATAGAGTTTAAGAAACGGGTATTAATGTGCAGTATTTAAAACATTGGTATTTCATGTAGAAAATCTACTGTTTTAAAAAATGAATGAATAATAAAAAAAGGAAAAGAGGATGAAAAATAGAAATTCTTTTTTTTTTTTTTTAGATAGGATATGCCCCTTTTTTTTTGCTCAACTCTCCACCATTTCCTGTTGTTCACTCACACTGAGGCCAAATAACAGTTTCATATAAATCTTGCAATACTTCTTAATTTATATGCGGCATTTTACATTCAGACTATACCTGAATAGCCCCTGAAAATCTTGAAATTACAATTCTTCTCTAAATAAAACTGACTTTCAAATTACGTAGCTTAATATGAATTATCTCCCTGAAGTTTATCTTCTTCAGATGCCAAAAGTCTGCAAGACAAAACAATCAGTCACAGAGTCTGAGAATTACATTGGTTTAAGAATCAGCTAATCTTCATGAACAAATTGGACCAAAGCAGGCCAAAATCTGCTTCAAAATTATTTGCATGTCATGTGAAGTCAATACAATGAGGTTTGGCCTTCAGAGACTCACACCAAACATTATGAATGGGACAGAATGCATTTTAAATAGGGAGCTCAGGCCAACTTTGCAGGTGCTGTTACATATGTCACCAAAGAGCTATGAACTTGGCCTCAGGGAACAGACCAAAAAATGGTGTGCTTAAATTACTGTGCTTTTCAAGTGCTTGGCAAGCATATGCCAGGCAGAAGCCAGAATCTGAAGTGATTGTGGCTGTTCACTGCCATAAAGAATCTGAGCTAACCACTCACTGACATTTTAACATTAGTGATAATCTTATATTGTAGTTGGTTTTTTACTGTTCTTTTCATAAGAGAAAAAAATTAAAGCCTTATCATCAATAAAACATAATTATAAAAAAACTAAATCTATTCTCTAAGCAAAAGTAAACACTATTCCTTATACAATAGTCATACAGAATTAAGATAATCGTAAATAAACTGTAATGGATAAAAATATATTTATGTAATAATGGAATGGTACTGAATCTTGAGTTATAATGAGTTCCTCATATATAAAGGTGAATATCTTCTGATTGGGGATCATTTAGTGAAACTGCCTTTTATTTTATGATTTGAGCAAAAACCTTCACCTGCCTTAGTTCTATTTTTCGTGTGTAAAGTGTTGTCATTACATTCTTCAGTCCACAAAAGCTTATAAACTATAGCCTGTGGACTGATTCTATGATCTGTTTTGGTAAATTTTTATTATATACCCATTTGTTTGCATATTAAACAGAAAATCTGTGTTACAAAAAACCTTGTTTAAGCAAAATATAAGCCTTTTTGCTAAAAAGTTATATGCCTGGGGCATGAAAACCCAGCAGAACCTGCCCAGTTAGGAATTTATGATCAGATTATTCTGTGAGATTAGTTTCCATAGAATCCCCCCCTTTTTTGTCCACACATTAAAGGAATGGTTCTTAAACGTTAGTTGACCTTAAACTTTAGGTCACCTGAAGAGCTAAAGATTCTTGGACTCCACCCTCAGAATGTCTGATTCAATCAAAACAGGTAATAATCATTTCTAACAAGTTTCCAGGTGGTACTGGTTCAGCAGTTTGGTCAAGGGACCTCATTTTGAGAATCGCAACATTAAGCACTTAGTGATAAGAAGGTGACAGATGTCAACTTGACATATTCACATGCACATCTAATCTAATAAAAGAGTAATATGCAAAATAACCATCACTCCAAGACACCTAAGCCACACCCACCAGCCAAGCCATGCCCACTGGCCAGTCAGATCAGCTGTATGCAAATTAACCCAGCCACAGAACTAGAGCAAACAGGAGGCTTCCATTTGCAATGGAGGAAACTGCCTGCCTAGGCCACCTGGCACTCTGCTCAAGGCAATAATGTTTCAATTATAAAGCCACGGAGCTGAAGCAAACAGGAGACTTCATTGCCTGCCTAGGCCTCTGCTCAAAACAACAAAATTTCAATTATAGAAGATAAATAAACTCCAGAAACCTGATTCCAGCCAGACTCGCTGGGACTTTGGGTCAATGGGAGCTGTGGTCAGACTGCAAACAGCCCTCAGCCCCTCACCCAGCTGGCCAGGCACCCCAGTAGGGACCTGAACCCTGAAAGGAATGTGGCCAGCCTGAAAACGGCCCTCAACCCCTCACTCAGGCTGGCCACACCCCCATGGGGTGAGGGTCTCCACTGGGGGCCTTGGCCAGCCTGCAAACAGCCATCAGTCTCTCACCCAGGCTGGCCAGGCACACCAGCAAGTGGACATCCCCCGAGGGGTCCCAGACTGCGAGAGGGCCAGGCCAGGCTGAGGGAACCCCCAAGTGCACAAATTTTTGTGCACCGGGCCCCTAGTTTCATTATAAGCATGGTTTTAAATGACAAATAGGTGAATCCTTTAAGCAAAGTAATGAAACTTTAAAACAACAATGAAGACTTGAATCTGGGTTCTGGCTCTATCTCATGTATTCATTAGCCAATTAAAAACTTTGTTTTCTCACAATTAAATACTGGAGATGAATTTCAGTCTCCCTTATAGAGTCATTTTGCACTATTTTTGATTATTTAATGACCTGAAAATTACTTTTAAAATGTAAGACACTTACAAGCATTTCAAGAAGATTTGCCAGTTTTTAGAAATGTTCTTACTCAAAATAAACTAGATTATTTCACTGATTTCTATTTCAGCTTATTCTCAATATCTTGTTAATGATCAGTTTTTATTTATCTCAGTAGAACCTTCATATTCTCATTCAGAACAAAACCCACCATAAAAATAATAAACCATTCATTAAAAATTAGATAATGTACCAGATACCTTATATGTATGACATGTATATCTCATTTACTTCTCAAGTTCCACTCTTTACTGATCAACACCCTGTTTTCTGCTACATGAGGTTGAAAGACATGGACTAGATCAGCTGGCTTCTATGTCCTCGGGCTTCCTGGTGGGTTCCATCAATTAGGTTCCAAGCAGAAAGTAAAGGGTCAGAGGAAAATAGAGAATGCAGTGAGGATATCTATTCCCCTGGTTCTTCTCTGTGGCATTTCTAAGGAAGACTATGTTCTATCATTGTCACTGTTGCTCTCATAATGCCTTACTTATAGTACTTACTGTCTTTCCTGCTAACCTCTCCTCCCTCCTCCCTTCTAACCTGATGGGGATATAACTCACCTGTGCTACTGCTATGTACTACTTTTCTCTTTTTAATTTGCTCTCTTTGAATTATTGGAATTTCCATGGATCTTGGTAGGATCCCAATAATGACACCCTCACAATGATCTTACGTTACAGATGAGGAAACCAAAGCTTCAAGAAATGGCAGTGTCTGTATTCAGACTCGGTCCTAACTCCCCAGTATGCTGTCTTTCTGCTCCAAAGGTTCACAAATTTTGATACATGTAAGGATTACTCAGAGAGTTTGTAAAACATATTGATTAGTAAGCTCCATCAAAAAATATGATTCTAGTATAAGGGATACATTTTAAATATCTGCATTTTTTAACAACAAGCACAGGTTTTTCTAGAAATAATATTGTTAACAATACTAATCTTACTACCTTTATACATATCACTACTAATTAAGATTGATGTTTCCTATTAGCTGGTATCTTCATATTAATCATAATGAAGAACATACCATTCTTATCCTAATTTTACAGAACTGATGAATAGAGAGCATAAGTACCTTGATTAAGATTATACATCTCAATTCAATGGCTCAAGTATATATTTATGAGCCCAGTTCTTGAATACCCCACTGTGCAGCTGACTTTTGGACTGTTTTAAGTGAACTGCAGCAAACTACCAATTGGTCCCCAACTCCTCTGCCTCTCTGTTTTCTCACCTTATCACATGTTCCTGTTACTTCTTAAAGGGGATGATTCCACCTTGATATGGCCCTAGTGTTTCTAATTTATCTCTTCATGCTAGGATTGTGTTTTTTTTCTTCTTTGTTTATTAGGCAGTCACATCTAACCATTTTGGAATTACAAAGAAAAGCAAAATACCATACACAGTGAAGTTAGTCCCCTTATATCTGGGTATAGTATTTATGTACAGATATGTGTCATGTCTTAAAATATGCACAGGCATTATTTTAGCTAATCCTATAAAAGGAACTTCAGCTGCTGCTTCTGTTTTGAAATAGCATATTAAATATCTAGAATATTGACATCAAGTGATAATAATAATTTAGTTCTTTATGCCTCAACTAGAGGCCTGGTGCACAAAATTTGTGCATAGGTAGGGTCCCTAGGCCTGGCTGGTGATCAGGGATGATCAGCTTCCCCGCCTCCTGGCCTCTCTGCCTCCTCTTTCCCTCACTCCTTCAGCACCCCTACTGCCACCTCGAGTCACCCACCATGTTCCGTGCCATCCCCTGGTGGTCAGTGCATATCATAGCGAGCTATTAAACTTTCAATCTCCTCATCAAGTTCCTAAGGGGACAATTTGCATATTAGCCTTTTATTATATAGGATCCCCAGCATAGTGTTTTCTGAAAACTCTGCGATATCATTCTCCAATACAATTTTCTGTGATAATGAAAATGTTATATATGTACTGTCTAATATATTAGCAATTAACTACATGTGGCTTTTGAGCACTTGAAATATGGATAGTGTGATTGAGGAATTAGATTTTTAATGCTATTTAATTTTAATTAATTTAAATTTAAATAGTCACACGTGACTAGTGGCCATCATATTGGATCAAATGGTTCTAGAAACCATGTTAAACAACATTCTTTGGTTACTGCTTCTTTTATTGACAAATTTAAAATATTTTAATATATACTTTTTTTTATTGATTTCAAAGAGAAAGGGAGAGGGTGTGAGAGACAGTAACATCAATGATGAGAGAGAATCATTGATCGGCTGCCTCCTGCATGCCCCCACTAGGGATCGAGCCCGCAACCCAAGCATGTGCCCTTGACTGGAATCGAATCCGGGCCTGTACTCTTTTCACTGAGCCAAACCAGCTAGAGCTAAAGAATATTGTGTTCTTTTTAAACTTGGACTTGGTTAAGATATTTGTAATTAAAAAGACATCTGTGCATGGCTATTTTTCTGTTGTTATTTAAGTTTAACCTTATGTATCAAAGCCATACTTGGTTGATGTATTCTGTGTCTAATAACGTATTCTTTTTTACTCCTCTGTGGTATTTTTTATGACTGTATTTTTTCTACTTTGGAACTTTACCTTCTGTAGCTGTGATGGATGTTGTCAGAGTGCTCCTATACTTGAACAGTTCCCCAGGAAATCATGACAGTTACCTATGAGAATGCAATGGTGTCTTCCATCAGTCTTTAATCAAATGTACCACTTGTTGTGGAGTTCTAACGAAGTTATAAACATAGGAAATTTAAAGCTATCATCTCACACTATTTTAATCCATAAAACATAGAAAGGTGGCTATTACTTTATCTATCTGCAGCAAAACTGAGTGATTTTAACAAGCCTTGGGATGAATACATTGAACACGATACACATTTTTCAGTTGAGTTTGACATTCAACTTCATGAATAAAGAAGGTCCTATTTATCATGCCACGATAGTCACACACATATTTATCATGCCTATAAGGGAATAAGTTATTCCTGAAACTCTGTTATGTTACCACATAGTAATTATATAATATAAAGTAATTATAAGCATATTAGGTATATAAGTAGAATATAACTACTTCAAATTTGCCTTTAACTTTCTGTTAACCTGTTTTCGGGCCAGTATGTAGTTTTAGTGTGTTCTTGTAATTATTTTCATCTGGAGATGTTATTAATTCTGTCTTGCTTATAAATACCACATTAAAGATATATTTAGAAAGATGCACATTTTAAATTTATTAAGCTGAATGTAAAATAATTAATGCAGTTCATTCATTGAACAGAGTTGAAAGGCTGTTATTTTAAGTGTCTGTGGTACTTCCACATTTTCCATACATGGTATTATTTAAGAGAAATTTAGAGTCTTTGGCTTAAATATTGTCTAACTCTTAAAAATCACTTCTCATACATTTCTACTAACATTTTTATTAAAATATATCCTTAAGAGCAAATCGTACACAGTGACTATTTGGACTCAAAATCCATGTATATCCAAAATCACAAAGATCTTTTTACCAACTATAAGGCAAAGGAAATAGACTGAAAAATTCAGTAACAGAAACCATTGCAGCAAAGCTATGTAGTTACTAATAACATTTTCATTTAGCAGCCTGGAAATTGGAGCATGGAGTAATTTGCCTGAGGGCCTATAGGAAGTAAGGGTCAGAGCCATGATTTGAGCCTAATCTGGCTCTCAAGTCCACATTCTGAAACACAACTATGTATAAACTAGAGGCCCAATGCACAAAATTCATGCAAGGGGCTTGGCCCTCACAGCTGCGGCAGCTTGCCTTGGCCCTCACAGCCCCAACTTCTTCTGGAAGGTCATCCAGAAGGACATCTGGTCTAATTAGCATATTATGCTTTTGTTATTATAGATACTTAACTGCCCGTGCCCTGGATGAAACTGTGGCCTAATAGTAGGGTGATTCAAAAGCATTTAAATGCAGGAAAGTTACTGGTTGTAGGTTACACTCATGTAAGCTGATATAAAACAATGAAAGAAAATGTGTATAATTCTATAATAGGTAGGAAATATATGACAAAAATTATTTTTCAAATATTTTAATGTTAGTGATTAGCTATTTTTAGCAGCTTCTCAGCACAACCCATGGTGTCTGGCAGGTTCTAGGTATATAATAATTGCATGATTGAATAAATGAATTAGTGAAACAATGAATGGATCAGCCAATCAATGATAGACTTTACAGGAAATCCTAGCCAAAGTTTTCAAGGATCTTGAAATATTATAAGGAAACCAGCAATGCTAGGTTTGAGAGGTAAAGATAGCTTTCTTACTAGTAAAAATTTTTCAGAGATTTTTGAAATTGAAGACACCTGGATTTGTACTGTATGGCTACAGAGGGCAAAATAGTATAAATTAGAAGTTGCAACACAGCAAATTTTGACACAAAATAAGAAAAATTTTCTAATTGTTCTTATTTGTATCTTAACTTATAAAATGTAAGAAACCTTGGTATGATAAAAATGTCAATCCTTTCCAAATTGTATATATCTTACACTATCATTTTGTAACCTATTAATACATTTGTTAGGTTTTAGGGTAAGAATTTTTTAATTTAACCAATTCAAATTGGCTGTTTTTGAATATTTAATTGGCCTTTAAAATGCTTACATATTTTTAGGTCTAAGAGGGAGTTTATTTGGCTATGATAAAGCAGGAAATTCTGCCGTTGGACAATATGGATGGAGCTTGGAAGAAATATGCTGAGTGAAATTAGCCAGATTGAGAAAGACAAATACTGCATGCTTTCATTTATATTGGAACTTAAAAAAAACTCAAACTCATAGCAATAGAGTATAAAAATTTAAAGTTTACCAGGGGTGGTATGTGGAGAAATAGGGAGAGGTTGGTAAAAAGGTACAAATTAGCTGTAAGAATAAGTTTTGAAAATCTAATGTAAAACATGTTGACAATGGTTGTTAATATTGTATTATGGAACTGAATTTGCTAAGAGAGTAGAACTGAAATTTTCTCAAATTTTAAATAATATCAAAGAAAGTAAACATAAATATGTTACAATTTTTTGTAATTTATTTTGAAAGCCCGTGCTCCTAAGAGAGATTCAGTGTTTAAATTGAAGGAACATTAGTAGTACTAGAATTATGAATATTTCTATTTTAAAAACACAGCATACACATAGTCATTATACATGTCTTTTGGTTCTATTTTAGGATTCTAAATCTTTAATTCTATCAAGATAGTAAGCTGATCCTCTTCTTACCATACCCCTACTCTGAACCCCAACAAGTGAAATTTGTCTTTAGAGTTAAAAGTGTTTCTCCTTATCGTATACCTTCTCACCATCTTGTGAAAGATGCCTCACTCCTATTTCATGACTCACTCATTCAACCATGTAGCGGAAGGCTAATTTTACAAAAGGAAGAGATAGGAACAGGAGGACTCAAGTTAATAAATGTTGTGGATATTTCTTCCTGGTTGTTTAGCCAGGAAAATCTCTTTTTCAAGTTAAAGAAATCCTGTTTCGAAAACTAAAGTGAAGATTGGCAGGCTGTCTCTCTGAATGGGAATCATTAAAATGGCACCCATAGAATCTCTAAAAAAGATAATAGAAGTTGAGGGAATCTGTTTAGCTCCATGAAAAGTCGAAAACTGAGATTTGGGAGGGAAAAAAAACCTTTCAAAGAATATGCATTTTTTTTAAGAGGGGGGAAAAATATGCCAGAGGCCTGTTAATAGTGAATGGTATATTAAGATACCTCACCTGATTGTTATTAAGGTTAGGTAATAATGAACACTCTTGAACTATGACTTGAAAGTTTATGAATCAGAGAAGAAGAGAGATGCCAAAAAAATTCACAAAGACAAATACATTTATAGGCGACAGAATAGACTTACACAAAACCATTTTTAATCAAAAACAAAATTGTATGGGTATCACAGCTTATATGGAACATCACTGTTTATAAGACTCAAATATCAGTGCTAAGTTTAACCACAGTATACATTATCCTTTGAAATTACTGAACTGCATGTTCTGATAATAAGAAAAATATAAAAAATCCAATGGTTGACCTTAAAAAGTGGCTGGTTTTAAAACCAGGGGGGTCACATGCAAACAGAAGTGCAATGCAGTGTGGTGGCTGTGGGAACACACAGAAAAAGGTGGTAAGGAAGAGGGCTCAGGAATTATCATCTAATATCACTGATTCTTACATTGAACATGTATCCATTGAATTACAAAGAGACAGTCCAGGAGCCCTAGCTGGTTTGGCTCAGTGGATAGAGTGTCAGCCTGCGGACTGAAGGGTCTCGTGTTTGATTCCGGTCAAGGGCACATGCCTGGGTTGCAGGCTCACTACCAAGTGTGGGGGGCAGCCAATCAGTGATTCTCTCTCATCATTGATGTTTATATCTCTCTCTTCCTCTCCCTTTCTCTCTGAAATCAATTAAAGTATATTTTAAAAAATAAAGTAGTTTAAAAACACACACACATACACACACATCCAGGAGAAAGGAAATATGAATAAGTCATGAAACAAGTTGGCATAATAAGACATTGGAAATGTTTTATGGCCCAGAGTGCAGAGTTCAAGTTGAAAGGAACACTTGAGAGAGTGGTGGATGACTTCCAGGTCACACTAGAGTCATGTATCCATCTGTGAAACAGTGGACTTTATATTGGTGGACAACTTCCAACCGGTAGGAATTTGCAAGTTGCTTGCGGTTGGGTTCACAACTGAGGCTCCGAGCCAACATTTACTTTGTAACACTTGAAGCCAAAAGGATGGACAAGGTCACTCAGGTTGGAGCAGAAGGCCCCATTCAGGTCCCTCGGGATACGATATTTAGAATCTCCGTCTCTTCACAAGCAATCCAAGTGAGATGAGAACAGAAAAGTGTCCATCAAATTTAGCAATTTGGAAGTCACTTGTAACCTTTGCCAAAGCAATTTAAACACACAAACACCGAAAAGGGCATGTGCAGGGAGGAAAAAAATCAATGAATCATTGTGATGTTTTATCTATCCTGCATCCTGTCAAGGCCCAAAGGGCAGTTGTTTCACAGAGAACACATGCCATTTGTTTGTATTTTAATTGATAAATGCAAATCTTCCAACCAAACAGGACATAACTGAGACAAAAGGGATAGCGTTCATAAATGTTCACAGGCTCGAGACTCCCTGACGCTGTCAGCACGGAGGAACTGCATGGCCAGGCACAGCATGTGAAACACATCTCATTGCAAAGTGCTACCAGTGGTAAGGGTCAAACGTTCTCTTTTGTGGCCTAATGATTGTTAAAAAAAAAATCAAACAACTTGGGCCAAATGTAATTTATTGATTAGTGCACAATACAAAAATGATGGCATCAGTAATTCTAAGTGGGATATTAGGTAGGGATCTGGATATACTGTTTTAAACATGTAGGTCTAAATGTAAGGATTCAGGATTAATTTGTAGCATGTTTTAGGAAATTAAAAAGAATAAATTATCCTCAATTAGTTTGATGATAAAACTGACCTTGTTTAAAATGCATGTTATACAGCATTAGAGGACACTGGTGTTTTAAGCAAATAAGGAGTAAGGACAAATTAACCTGGGACCCACATGGAAATAGCTTCATAAAATAAGGTCTTTGCTAATTAGAAAAATAATTTATCTGGACTTTAAAAAATTCTACCTTTACCAAACGCTCGCAGAAGGCAAGCCAATAGTGTGCATACATAGATTTTTCCTCCCTCTGATTGATTCTGCCATTTGGTTTTGTGTGAAGGATCATATCACACTTGTAAGATTAACTGATTTTATCATGTTGCTTAAGAGTTTGGAGTTTGACTTTTTATAACATCTGCCATTTGGATTTCTAGCCTTGGAAAAGTTTCTTGCCCTCTCTATGCTCTTCTAAAATTTTATCAGAAAAGCCAAGATAATGACATCACCTAAGACAACAGCACATTCTAATTCCAATATCAGGAGTAGTAAGCCTGAGGTGAGCTGGACCATTAGTGTGTAAAGTGCTGAGCAGAACATAAACATGCCATTTGACTCTCCTTTCTATGGCCTCATGTTGTGAATACCTATAATATAAAAATTGTAGTTTAAACTTAAACTTATTCTTTCTTGGAGTAAAACTGAACTTTGAAATAAATCAGACAGTAATCAGCACATTAATTAAGGAATGGAGAATTTACATCTGCTTGAGAATATTTTTAAAACAAGAGATAAACTGGCAATTCAGAATCATTTTAATACTGCAGCTGAACCACCCTTAAATTGAATTACTGCTAATAGATTGGCAACTGAGAAATAGTTATTTACATATTACAATCAAGATACACATATTGTAGGTTGTTTTGTTTGTTTCTTTATGATTTGAAGTAGTTGAGAACTCACACTCTGTAATCAATGTGCACTAATTCATTTCCCTTGATTTCTTGTCTGTAAAATGGGCATAATAGGTCTGTTAATAAATTAATCTAGGTAAAGTGCTCAGAATAATACCTGGGATATGGTCATTAATATTAGATGTATGCTGTCATTGTCATTGTTGATAGTACTCAGTATACGACTTCTTCCACTTAGATCATCCTATATAATAAAAACCTGTTATGCAAATAGTCCAAACAGTGGGTGAAATGGCTGGTTGCTATGATGCGCTCTGATCACCAGGGGGCAGACGCTCAACGAAGGAGCTGCCCCCAGCTCACAGGCCCCAGGCCAGCCAAGGCGGGTGCCAGAGGAGGACCTCCATTGCCTCACCAGTAGCCCCGCAGAGGGAGGTGACTGGCAGCAGTGGTGGTGGGGGTCGGGGCTGGCCAGTGAACGGGCTGGCGAGCTGGTGGTGCCAGGCCAGCCAAGGCAGGTGCCCTGCAAATTGCCCCACAGATTGGCCCTGATCACCAGCCAGGCCTAGGGATACTACTAGCCTCAAATTTCATGCATCGAGCCTCTAATAATATAATTATGTGGTGAATAATATTCTTACAGGGTTTTAAGGTTTTAACTTTTTTTTGCATATTTTATTCTATTTCATACTCTTTGTGATTGCTATTATTGTCATCCTATTTCTCAAGTGAGGAAAATATAGGCTCATAAAAGTTTAGTGACTTACTCAACATGACAAAAATATTATATTTTGGAGCTAGGGCACTAAGACATGCCTGTTTCTCCTTTTAATCAACTCACAGTTGAGAAAAATACCTACAAACTCTTATTTATTTTTCTTTATGGAAAGTAAATATTTCTTGTAGGATGTTGGATTTGGTCATTACAGCATTTTGTGCACACTAATTAATTCCACAGAGTGGAAATTATTTTTAAAAAATTCTCTTTGCCTTGACTTTTTTGCAAGCTTGGTTGAAATATTATTGACATACTAGAGGCCAATGCACGGAATTCATGCAAGGGATTCGGCCCTCAGTGGTGGCTTGCGTTGGCCCTCCCAGCCCCAGTTTCATCTGGAGGGTCATCCAGAAGGACATCCAGAAGGTCATCCTGCTGTCCAGTCTAATTAGCATGTTACGCTTTTATTATTATAGATAACAATGTATAAGGTTAAGATAGCACTAACCTTACCTGGCCTCCAGAACTGTTACAGCTTTCTGCAAGGGTTCACCAGCCATCTGCCAAAGCTCTCTCTCTCTGCTGCCATTGGGAATGGGCACAAGTAGCCAGCCCTGGGGTGGTAGTATGTGTGGTGAGGTGCAAACAGGGCCACTTGAGAAGAATCTATGAATGAGGCATTTCCAGTGGCCTAGGGGTTGGCCACAATGCAGCTGGTAGATCGACCATATCCCTTTAATGCCTTCCAAGAGTCCTATCCGTCACCCTCCCAGTCTTTTCCTGTCCTGCAGTTTGCAACTCAGGATTTGGTACTCTTGAAGGGCCAGGAGAGAAAGGGGCTTCTTTGGCTGCATCTAGCACAGGTGAAGAAGCCCAGGTGCTCATTGAAATGCAGTCACTTCCACCCAACAGACAGATCACAGGGTAAAAAGTTCTCTCCTGAGTTGTGCCACCTTGGAGGGCCGATGCAGGTAAAGTCTTACTGTTCTCTTACCCTCTCCAATGCATACACACTCATGTTTTGCTCCAGAGGTGAGCTGGAACTTCTCTGCTGAAAAACCTTGATTTTCGAAAAGATTCACTCATTAGTGAGTGATTAAGACTGCTTTTGAGAGGATCCCAGACTCTGCTGAGAGGGATTGGAACTGGTCCACGGGCCACTGCAGAATCCAAATCCAAAATTGAAGTCTAGTTGCCTATTACCTACAGCACAGGTGGACAAGATCCTTCTTGTGTCCCAGGTATGTGGTCCTGGGACACATCCTCATCTCCAATGAAGGCACTTTGTCACAGGATGGATACCGAAGTTTGTTTTAGGGACATGGTGAGGGATGTCTTATTCAGCCATGATGCTCCACAGTGGGGGAATCTTGATATCTTTCTGCCTTCTCAGAGTCATTGCTAATTGTGTCATTGGTGATTATGTTAGAGACTGAGATTTGAAAATTTTCTGGTACTGAATATGTCTTGTCAAATCTATCTTTTCTGTTAACTTGTCAGGTAGCTCATCTCAACTGATATACACAAAATATCTAAGATATTTTATATATTTTTAAAAGTCTCTAGAGAGTCAGTTGTCTACAATATTATGCAGTTATGGGCATAGATGTGCTGTAATTATTTAAAAAGTCGCATTGGGAGAAATGTGAAAGAATAATAAACTTTATTATTTTCACCTAAAAATGAGTTGGCATGACTCTGTGAAAGACTTTGGGGCAAAACAAGACCATATGTTTATTATGTTATTCTGTATTTAATGTTAAGGCTAAATGTATGTCTCTGAAACGATCTTTCCAAATTAGCATTTTGCAATTCAGATTTTCTCAGGGGGTTGTGGTATATACCTATATCACATTAAAAATTTATATTCTCATCTGTCAGCAGCAATTCAAGCCTGACTGTAATACTGTTTGCCCTCGTCCCTTAAGTTTAGATCTTGGTTATCCTAAATTTATATAGATTTCAATATATTCCAGGAAGCGATTGTTTAACAGAGCCCAAATACTGTGACATAATGCATGCTTAAAGAGTGCCATTTCTAATGAAAGGATTCTTCTAGGTTTTAGTCTGCAATATGTCATCCATGCAGTAGCACAATTCCCTTGGCTTAAGTCTCAAATGAGATATTTGCGACAGTCCATCCACTGACAGCGTCATTGGCTTTAATCAAATTACCTGAAAGGATTTTGGATGACATGTATTAGAAATAAATGGTACTTAAAATAAAGTCATAGCTAACTATATAGATAAGGTGGGTGGAATGGGTGAATATGAAGATAGCCATCACCATTTTGGCTCATGTTTTTGTTTTTATGGAAAATACATCCACTTACAGTAGCCCCCTGCCCCTTATCTCTGGAGGGTATGTCCCAAAACCCCTAGTGGATGTTTGAAACTAGATAGTCCTGAATGCTATATACGCTATGTTTTTTGTCTCTATACATACATACCTGTGACAAAGTTTAATTTATAAATTAGGTACAAAAAGAGATTAAAAGCAATAATAATAAAATAATTTCAACAATACACTATGATAATAAAAGTTATGTGAATGTGGTCGCTCTTCTCTCTCAGAATACATTGAACAAAGGGGATAGTTCACATCCCAGGAAGGGCAGAGTGGGAAGCCTGGAAATTTCTTCATGCTAGTCAGAATGACACACTATTTAAACATTATAAATTGTTTTTTCTGGAATTTACCATTTAATATTTTTGGACCCTGGTTTAAACCTCAAAAACCAAAATCACAGGTCAAGGGGAACCACTCTATATAGGAATTCCAATGAAGATCTTAGTTTGAAGATCCTTTTGAGGCATTGGCTGCTTTGTTATTCAAAATCTGTTTGCATTGCACCCTTTTGCTACAGACTTGGAATCCACAGAACTTTCTGGAGTACACTAGTAGTCACGTTATTGCCACAGAATAGTCTATGTTTGTGAGATAAAAATACACAGGAAGCTTACAAAGTAATTTAAGATCTTTATTAGCTTTTTCTACCATCCTTTTCATTTTCATTATCTAACTCTTAATTTTTTTTGAAAGGATCATTGTCTAAGATATGGGGTTCTTTTTATTACCTTTTTCTATTTCATTTTCAGTCTTCTGTTTTACTCTTCTCATGGGAACTCAGTGAACAGATTTTCTGGTGTATAAATCCCAGTGGAGATGCCTTATTTATTCAGCGTTGCTTGAATCTTTTGTGCCCAAAGGGTTTCTTCTAGTTTCATTGCTTTATTTGATATTTTAATATTTTTAGGATAGAGATATATATGACTAATGCCACAGGAATGCTCAAACATACAGTATGCATTTGCCCCATCAAAGTTACTGTAATGTGTTTTTCCTTTAACTGGAGAAATCAGTCAGATTTGGAGATTACAGAATTTCCCCCCCAATCTTTTGGAGAATTATTGCAAATGTAAATGCCAAATTTAGGAGTATAGGCTCAGTTTAGCTATAGACCTTCACATTTATAATCATGATGCATTATTGGTCCCTATTAAAAAAATATTTAGAATTTTTGAGTCCATGTTTATGAGACATTGATCTTTAGTTTTTTAATAGTATTTTCATCTGATTATGTCATCAGAGTAATGCTGGCCTGATTGAATGAGTTGGGAATTATTTCCTTCTCTTAAATTTTTTGGAAGAGATTCTGTACAATTACTATTATTACTGTGTTTGATACAATTCACTAGGGAAGCCATTTTGATATGTATTTAATTGATATAGGACTAAAGAAATCCTCACTTTTTTCTTGAAGAAATTTGTAGTTTGTTTTTCAAGGAATTCTTCATTTCTTCTATTCTCAAATTTATAGCACAACATTGTTTCTGGTATCTTCTTATTTTTCTTCAAATATCCAAAAATTCTATAATGATATGACTTATTTTATTTCTGATACATTTTGTGTTTTTCTCTTCTTCCTGACCACTCTGTCTGTAGGTTTATTAATTTTATTGATCTTCAACAAGAACCATTGATTTTTCTGTATTATTATGAATTTTTGCTTTCTATTTTATTTCCATTTTGACTTTTTTTGCTTCTTTCTGCTTACTTTTGATTTAACTTGTTCATATTTTTTCTGTTTCTTAAGTTGGCACTGAAGTCATTTACTTGAGACCTTTCTCTTTACCTTTCTCTTTTAGTATAGATACACATTGGTACCTGATCCCCTTAAGGCCTGCTTTTTGAGACCCCATAGAATCTGATTTGTTGAGTTTATTTAGTTTAATGAGACTTGAAGAATTGTCAGACCATGGTCTATCTTTGTAAATAATCCATTTATACTTGGAAAGAATGTGAATGTACTTTTCTTGGATAGAGTGCTCTAAAGACTTCAATTAGGTCAAAGTGATTGATAGTTGTGTTTATGTCTTCCATTATCTTACAGATTTTCTGTACTCTGCATTTCTATTTAAGCAATCCGTTGTCTTTTACAGTGATTTAAATAATGAACGTCTTATATATTTTTTCTACAAGCTTATCATTTATAGTATTCATTATTTTTTAATATATTTTATTGATTTTTTTACAGAGAGGAAGGGAGAGGGATAAAGAGTTAGAAACATCGATGAGAGAGAAACATCAATCAGCTGCCTCCTGCACACTCCCCACTGGGGATGTACCCGCAACCAATGTACATGCCCTTGACCAGAATTGAACTCGGGACCCCTCAGTCCATAAGCCGATCCTCTATCCATTGAGCCAAACTGGTCAGGGCAGTATTCATTATTTTTATGTAGATATATATTTCTCTCTGGTTTTATTTTTCTTATTACTGAAAAGCATCTTTTACATTTCGGGTTAATAAAGATCTGTTGATGAATAATTTCATTGTGTTTGAAATACATTTATCTCATTTACACTTTTAAGAGATATTTCACTTTGTATAGAATTCTATGTTGACAGCTTTATTTCTTTCAATACTTGTTAGTCTTGCTTTACTTTCTTCTCCCTTGAGTCATTTCTAGTTGAGAAATGTGCTCTTATCCTTAATGTTTCTCCAACATATCTTTATCCTCTGGCTGCTTTAAATTTTTTTTTATCTTTTTCACTTGTTTTGAGCCATTGAATTATGTTGTACTGTGTAGTTTTTTCTTCATGTTTCTGGAGCTTGGCGAGTAATGAACTTCTGCAGTCTTAACAGATTTGGAAAAATGTCACCCATAATATCTTCAAATGTTTTTTCTGTTTATTTTAAGTACTTTACTTACATGAATATTTAGTTGTTCACAGTGCGCTGATACTTTTTAAATTTAAGTTTCTTTCTTGGTGTGTTTTTTGTTAAATAGTTTCAATTGTTATGTTTTTAAGTTCACTATTTTTTTGCTCTGAAATGTTTATTCTGTTGCTCATCCCATCCTGTGTATTTTTCATCCCATATAATTTTGGTTTTTGTCTCTAGAAGTTATTTGCATCCTTTAAAAGTCTTTTATATCTCTAACTTTTTGGACATATTAAGTTGTTTAAAGTGAATGGCATATATAAATATACAAACATCTACTTACACAAAGATAAATGCTATAAAATGGCTTATCCTTCCATTGATTTCTTAATATTAATTCCGCTAAGAGTATAAAACTCTCCAAAGCTTGCCAACAACCCTTACAAATTTAACCTGCCTGCCCTGGCTGGTTTGACTCAGTGGGTAGAGTGTCAGCCTGCAGACTGAAGGGTTCAGGGTTCAATTCCTGGGCACATGTCAGAGGCATGTGCCCAGGTTGCAGGCTCGATCCCCAGTAGGGGGCATGCAGGAGGCAGCCAATCAATGGTTGTCTCTCATCATTGATGTTTCTGTCTCTCTTTCTCTTGCCCTTCCTCTCTGAAATCAATAAAAAATATTAAAAATTAACCTGCCTGATGTTCCATGGTCAATTTTATCTAAATTAGCACATGAATGAAAGTTAGAGGTAGGACACTAGATTTTCTATTTTTTATTTTGTCTTTATCCATCATTCATACGCCTCACAGATTAACTGCTAACTGATCCTAAATGTAGAATTTATTTTTCTGCAGTGGAAATTAAACAATTACCTTCATCTTACATTAGTCAATTCATTTTTCACTTTTGCCTACAAAATAGAGAAGAGTGATTAAGATAATTGTCATTTATAAATTGATATCTATTCCAGAGAATGAAAGTTTTAGGAAAACATGTAGTAGGAGAGGCAGAAATACAATGAAATATTATGGTTCCTTGAATCAGGTAGGTACCTTTTAAATTAATAAACTTTATTTGTTAGAGCAGCTTTAGGTTCACAGTGAAATTGAGCAGAAAGTACAGAGTTTACTCCCATCAGGTAGGCAATTTCGATTAGATGAAATATCTGTTTTTCCCACAGGCAAGAGGCCAGAGGGGATATACAATAAAACGCATTAATTCTGACCATTCCAGCTTCATAGGAAACTATTTGAGAACATGGAACGTTGCTTTGTGCGATGTTTGACTCAGCTGTGGCCATACTTTCTAGTATCAATGAGAACTGAGAGAAAATTACCTGAAACTGATTACCTATTTGGAGATGTTTATTTTCTTAAAGTTATTATGTATTTCCAGGTTGTGTTCACTAAATTATTCTCAGGCATAAGCTTTCGTAGGCCTCTTTGAGTTGTAGCACAGCAAATGGCTTTTAGGTGAGTTATGCAGCGGCCAAAACCTTCATCGATGGAGTCTGGCATGTTATGAATGAACAAGGGAGTCTCAGGTTGCTTGGAATTATAAAGACCCATTGGAAACAGACTGGCAGATGAACAAACAGACAAATGAAGGAATGAAAACCCTGAAGAATACAAGAAGCACAACTTTAGGAACCTAAAGTGTAATTGGAAGTGACTAGAGATCAACAGCAATAGGCTTAGCAGGTAGGGTAATTTTATACTGTCTTTGCAGTGTGCTCCCTAAAAAAAAACCAGTCCAGTGCATCTGCCTTGATCCTAGGGGCTCCTTGATCTACTGAGGTTTCATTTACCCAGAAACTGGAATAATAATTATAATTAATAATTAAGATGTCGTGAGCATTGGTAAGCCCTGTCCTTAATGCTTTACATATAATCCTCAAAACAAACCATCGTGTTATTTCCAGCCTTGTTTTGTAGGTGAAGAGATGGCAGTGTAGGAAGGTGAGTAATATATTAAGGGACCCAAGAAGCAGAGAAAGGATTAGGCCCAAGTTGCCTTGTGCTTTTTCTGGTGAAAACTCAGTATCTGTTATTGACTGTTAATTCTGACAGCTGACTTGCAACCATGAATTGCAGCCATATGGGCTACCAAGTAATTGGGGAAAAACACATTTTACTGCAAAGAACATTAAAAATGTCAACAATGTCCATTACTCTGAAATAAGTGACTTATTGAATTAATTGGATAACTTTCTATTAAATGCCAGGGAAATATAGTTTCAAATTACTGTTACTTTGATTTTCCTCATGAGTAGCAGAGATATTTCAGGAATTCAATAATTATTGATATTTCAGGAAAAATTATTACAGAATTTAATCTTTATGTATATTATACAACCTAACTGAAAATGTAGAAGACTATAATACAACTGTAGCCTCTATGTGTATGAACTCAGCAACCTTTGAGGCTAATTCTACCTCTAAGTTTTTAGGATCATCCTCGTAAGGCCCTCAGCTTGATAGTACATGTACGGTTCTGAAGGCACTGTTCAGGGAGATCAGGACTATGGCAGTGTGTGCCCTTTGATAAGGGGAATGTGCTCCTGAGTCATCCACGTAGGCACCAGATGGCATTGCAGCTACGCTCCCAATGGCAGAGCAGCAGCTGGGCTGCAAAGAAGGATGGGACATGTTCTGCCATTCCCGATTATGTTATCACCTGTAGGCTGTGGGAATGATGTTATGCCTGTGGTAACTTTATTTTGCTTTAGGGGGACCTGCCTTCCTAACGCAACTGGGTAATATCTGAATTGTTTCTTGGTCAGTACTCTTTGTGACACTTTCTATAATCATGCACTTAAACATACTTCAGTGATATAGTAATGTTTCTCCTTTTATTTTCATTAATTTGAAATAAAATTGAAGTCAGTAACATCGGATTTCAAGTTCCTTGGAGGAAATGTCCATTTAGATGAAGGACTTGTATGCATGCATGTAAGCATAATCAATGGACACAAGACACTGGAGTTAGGGGAGGCCGGGGAAGGTCAAGGGGAAAAAAAGGGGGGAGACATATGTAATACTCTTTGTAATACTTTCAGCAATAAAACAAAATTTAAAAAATAAAAAGTAAATGCAGGCTAACATTTGTCATGTGCATTGCATTTTAGTAACTTCTATTTCTTTTAAAATCAGACTCTTAGATAATAAAAATTGTACCTCTGTACTTTTTTTTTCTGTTCCTTCATTTTGATCAATACAATTTTAAAGGGATTTTTATTGTTATTATCTTTTTTAAATCTTTATTGTAGAAAGTATTACAGATGTTTCATTCCCCCCCACCCCAGTGACCCCTTCCACTCCGCTCCCACCACTGCCCTAGACTTTCATCCATTGTCTGTATCCATGGGCTATGCATATGTGCATATATGTTACTTGGTTAATCTCTTCTTCCCCTTCTCCCTTCCCTCTGAGATCCCTCAGTCTGTTCAATGCTTCCATGTCTCTGGATCTATTTTGTTCATTAGTTTATTTTGTTCATTAGATTCCATATATATGTGAGATCATGTGATACTTAGTTTTCTCTCTAGTTCCCTCCATGTTGTCTTAAAGAGCAAAGAGATTCTTCTTTTTTATAGCTACATAGTATTCCATTGTGTAAATATACCACAGCTCTTTTATCAACTCATATACTGATGGGCAAGAGAGTAAGAGATTAACCCAAGAACTTGTATACCTACATGCTTAACCTATGGACACAGAAAAAAGTTTGAGAAAGGCTTGAGGAGTGGATGGGAATGGGGAGGAGGAGATCAACTTGAGAAAAAAAAGGGATATCTGCAATACTTTCAACAATAAAGATAAATTATAAAAAAGAATGAATAGGTACTGAAGGGTACCCTTTTAGAATCCTAAAGAATAGAGAACAATTAAGTTTTAATTTCTAGAATCTTAATAATATGCATATTATTTTATCATAAGATATTTGAGTCTTATCTTTTAGCACTTAAATGTTTTTTTTTTGTAGTGATTTCTATAGGCACCAGTGTTAATTTACTTGTGATATAAGAATTAAAAAATCACTGAATCATTTATTTTTCTTGAAGGGAAAAGAAAACAGTTGTAATTTAATTTGTCATGAAAATCTTGTTTCTGTAATGGGCAAAATAAATTTAATGAACTATTTAATGGGAGTTCTGTTCTCAACTGAAGCATATTTTGAGAAATGTGAGAAACCATTACTATAAATCCACACAATACTTCATTAGGACTATTTACAGAAAACACATTTTTCATCTTTAATGATGCAACATGAATAATTTAATGTATTTTTTCTTTAACTTTCATTATTAGTTCAGAATAGTTATATTGATTTCTGAGAAACCTTTAAGCAAATACTACCTCTTCTACTTCTTGTCGCTATAATCATGTGTTGGAAATAACACATGAACTTCTTTCTTTTTAAAAAAAAAATATATTTTGTATTTATTTCAGAGAGGAAGAGAGATGAAAACATCAAAGATGAGAGAGAGTGATTGGCTTCTTCCTGCACTCCCCCACTGCGGCTCAAGCCCACAACCAGGCCTTGTGCCCTGACAGGGGATCAAACCATGATCTCCTGGTTCATAGGGTGATGCTCAACCACCAATTCAGGAATAAATATCTTTCACATTTCCAGAACTGGACTAAGCTGTCTGCAGAGTCTCCTGGCTGTCTGTTTTCCCTCGGGAACAGGTTAATTTCCGCTGGATCCTCTCCCCTGGACACATGCAACTAAATGTTAGGGCTTTCTCTCTTTACTGAATCCGTTCTACCCAGAAATGGGGGGATGTCCCAGTTCCAGTGGGTTTTATCCCCAGAACTCTCCAGTATTATTGCATAATGAATCTCCAAAAATCTTTTTGGTTTCTGCATATGGTCTTTTGTTCCTTAGGAGCTAAAACCTAATCCATGAAGGTAAGTGGGGGCAAGCATTAAACCATCTCCTTCATTTTCCTCTTTTTCACAAATCATTACCCCTTCCCTTTAGCAAAAACAATACCAAATACATACCAGGGGCAGATGTCAGCAATTTGAAAACCCCACTATCCATTGCCTTTTTAGATTTGCTCCTTACAGAATCATATGGCCACAGAAAAATGTGAACCCATTGGAGGAGAGTAAGAAAGGAATAATAAACTAGTTGGTTTATATCTTTCTCTAACATATGTTAATTAGGATTGCATTATATTTACCATGTAATTTGGTCCATAATTATATTTAGTATTTAATCTTTCTTGATGATATCCATTTTTCAGTCTTTCTAATTGTTTCCAATGGGACAATGTGAAATTTGGCAAACAACTGGTGTGGTGAAGTACCTTGGTGATAGGCAGTTTTTATAAGCCTATAAAATACGTGCTCTATAATAAACTAGAGGCCAGTGCAGGAAATTTGTGCATGGGTATGGTTCCTAGGCCTGGCCTGCAATCAGGGCCATCTTCCTCAGCTGCCAGCAGCTGGCCCTGCCCCCTGCCACCACCCACCACCAGTTCCCTGTTCCCCATCAAGCAATCAGAGCCTGCTGGTGGAGGAGGGACTGAGGGGTTAGCTGGCAAGCCCCAAGCGAGTGATCGGGTCCTGTGGGCTGGGGGCAGCTCCTGTGTTGAGCGTCTGCCTCCCATTGGTTAATGCACATCATAGTGCCTGGTCATTCCGCTATCTGGTCGATTTGCATATTACCCTTTTACATATATAGACTAGGGGCCCAGTGCATGAAATTCGTGCATGGGTAGGTGGGGGAAGGGGAGGGAAGGCGGGGTGGTTCCTCAGCTGGACCTGTACCCTATCCAATTTGGGAGCCCTCAGGAGATGTGCTACTGATGGCTTGGGCCCACTCCACGTGGTTCTTTGCTCTCTGCCTGGCCTGTCTGCTCCACACCACGGGGATGGGCAAGCAGGCCCTGCTGGGTGCCGCCTGTGGTGTCCCTGATGGCTCGTGCCCCCTCATCCCCTCATCTGCAGCTGCTGCCCCAGCTGAGGCCCAGCCAGGGCGGCGGCTGGGGGATCCTCGATGGCTCTGCCTTGCCACACCCCCTTATCCCCTCATCCACAGCCACCACCCCAGCCGGCCGCTGCCTGCAGGGTTCCACATTCCTGGCTCCCTCTCCTCCACAGCTGGTGCCCAGCAACCCCTGCTGGGCACTGCCTGTGGCCCCCACTTATCTGCTCAGTGGATCATCATGGTGACCTCCCAGCAGGCCCTGCTGGGTGCTGCTTGTGGTCTGATTGCCTGCTGTTTCCAGGGTAACGCCGCCAGCATCCTGCCCCACTATGCGCCACTATTTTTGTCCTGGAGTGATGATTAATTTGCATATTACTCTTTTATTAGATAGGACTAGAGGCCTGGTGCACAGATTCGTGCACTGGTGGCGTCCCTTGGCCTGGCTTGCTCACTCTCGCAATCTGGGACACCTCAGGGGATGTCGGAGAGCCCGTTTTGGCTGATCCCCATAGGCCAGGCCAAGGGACCCCACTAGTACACGAATCTGTGCACTGGGCCTCTAGTATGCATATAAGATCTTTGTTTAATTTCTTCCTGCCCTCCCCCATATGCCCTACTCTTTGAGATTCATCAGTCTGTTCCATGTTTCCATGCCTGTTGTTTTTTTGCTCCTGCATTTTCTGACCCCTGGTCAGCCAGTCAGCTGGTCACTTAGGCTTTTATATATATACTAGGGGACTGGTGCACAAAAATTTGTGCACTCACGGGGGTCCTTCAGCCCAGCCTGTGCCCTCTTGCAGTCTGGGACCCCTCAGGGGATGTCCACCTGCTGGCGTGCCTGGCCAGCCTGGGTGAGGGCTGATGGCTGCAGGCTGGCTGGAATCAGTTTTCTGGGGTTTATTTATTTTCTATAATTGAAACTTTGTTGCTTTGAGTGGAGGCCTAGGCATGCAATGAAGCCTCCTGTTTGCTTCAGCTCTGTGGCTTCTATAATTGAAACATTGTTGCCTTGAGCAGAGACCCAGTTGGCCTAGGTAGGCAGTTTCCTCCATTGCTGGTGCAATGGAAGCTTCCTGTTTGCTCTAGCTCCATGGCTGCCGGCCACTATCTTGGCTGGGTTAATTTGCATACAGCCTCTCTGATTGGCGTGGCTTAGGTGTAACAAAGTGAGGGTAAATTTGAATATTACTCTTTTATTAGATTAGATAGATAGTTAACCTCTAAAATATAAATCTACATTTTTCAAGATGTTATTTTTACTGCAAGTGACAAACCCAATTCCTCAGTTCTAGTTTTACACAGTTTCATTTAAGAAGCTCCAATCAATTATTGTTCACCTGAATTTCTGTCTTTGACAGGGTCATCTCAGATACTTGAGGAAATAATTGAACATTCAAATTCTGGGACATAGAGGATGGAGCTGGGTCTCAGGATCAACTAGTAGGCAGGGCTCAAACATCATAGTGCACTATGTATTTCCTATCGCCTTTCCCCCTTGTATTTCAGTTCCATAATCTCACACTATATATAGTACCTCCTATATGTGGCAGGAAATTAGGTTACTCTCAGCTCTCAGTTTAATATTTAGAACTCAAATGAGCAGATAGGCTCTCTTGCCCAATTCTATTTTTTTTTAAATTTAAAGACCTAAATTTTTACCTAAGCACTAAATCCCTCTTTTTTTATTGAATCCATTGGGGTGACATTGGTTAATGAACATATATAGGTTTCAAGTGTGCAGTTCTTTGATGCATCATCTTCATATTGGATTGTGTATCTACCACCCAAAGTCAAATCTCCTTCAGTCACCATATAATTCACCCCTTACCCAGCCCAGTTCCCTCTGATAACCACAATACTCTTGTCTGTGTCTACGAGTTTCTGTTTGTTTGTTTGTCATGTTTATTTATTTGTTGCTGTCAGTTTTATCTCCATTGTATCAGTGAAACCATATGGTTCTTGATGTTTTTTTCCTGTTTGATTTATTTCACTTAGCATGTTATTCTCAAGACCGATCCATTTTGTTGCAAATGGCAGTATTTCATCTTTTCCTATGGCTGAGTAGCAACATAGAATAAAGAGGGAGAAGTGTATTTACTAGACATTCTTATAGTTTATTATCCCTGTTTTTCAGTCCAGACTAAGACAAAAACACAAGTCTTATGAATAAATAAATGAAATCTTCCTAGCAATGTTTCTATAATATGCAACAAAGTTGGGTTGTTAACACACACACACACACACACACACACACACACACACTGTGCATTAGCTTCCTTAATAAACTATAGATTTTTTAGGCTTGTTTTATATAAATATTTATTTTAATGATTTTTACAAGAATGGTTAATTTGCCAATATGTAAATAATAGCATATCAAATTCATAGAAAAGTCACCTTCTATTTAAAATAAGAGAAGGAAAACATGGTGAAACATATATTGTTACACAGAGAAACCCAAGACCTACATTATTCACAGTAGACAGTGAGTAATTGTGCTTAGTTCACAGTTTAAAGCAATTGGTTTCAGACATGCTGCACAGAATTTTACGAGTGGAGTTTGCCACATTGATTGTCATCCCATTTCAAGTCAGTTGGAATGCAGTTTGCCTATGGAGAAGTAAGATATTATGATACAGATTTTGAGAGGAAATCAGTTAAAAATATAGCTGGCTTCTCTATGAGCAAGTCTCCCAACAGTGACATACAAAAATGTTCCCTTTTAGTAGAAAATGCAAAAAATATTGATTGTCTCTAAAGTATGTCATTTGCCATTTTTGCATCAAAGCACTTTAAAACCTTTTAACACCACGGAAGTAGAAACTAAAGTACATTAAATGTACTTTCTGTGGTATAATTTACTTCATAATATTATATTATATCTTAGATATAGAATAATTATTGCATTTCATGTACGTATTCACAAATTTAGTAATTTTTTCTTTGAATTCCTGTCATAAATAATCATAAAGAAATTTTCCTTTTTGTGCTTGCCTGATAAAGAATAAATTATAAGTTCAGATGCTTTGCTTTTAAAGGTCAAGTAATCAACAGTTTCATCTTTGTTTTGAGGAAAATTGTTAAACATTATCCAGCTACCTAGAGATGAAATTACATATGTAATAACTTAAATAATTAAAACTATTCTACATATTTAATACTATAACTATTTTCTAAATCTCTGGTAAAACTGTACACCTCTGATAAATATGTTAAGAACCTCAGTAACTGTACACATGGATACACAATCCCAAAATAACATTATTTTATGTTATTAATTATTTGTATATTATTTTATGATATTGGTTATAGATTCTAAAGCAGAGTCAGAAATTTTTAAATTTCTCAATCACTTAGGATTTATATTTAGGCTGTTTTATGTTCATAAAATATGTCAAGGTGTTATGTAGTTGGAGTGAATTACAAAACTGCTGAAGACTTTAGGTGATTTTGCAAATGAGATATGCAGATATTCACAGTCAGCAGCATTTATTAAGTTATTTTGCTGAAAACAACAAAAATGCCGTTTTAATTATATTGCATGTGCATTTTCAGATGTATGGTAAGATACCTTTTCCCTTATGTTGCAAATGCATTTAGAAAGGTAAATGCTGTAGTTCTTAGCTTTTAAAATCAGTGGTACACTATGCCTGTTGCTATTAAAGATAAATGTTTTATTTATTAACTTTTTAAAATCCATGATACACCATACCCAATGTTATTAAAAATTAATGTTATATTTTTTAATATTTTTTTAAATCAGAGAGACACTATGCCTATTGATAATGTGCATTTCTTTTTTTTAATGTATTTTAATGATTTTTTACAGAGAGGAAGGGAGAGGGATAGAGAGTTAGAAACATCTATGAGAGAGAAACATCGATGAGCTGCCTTCTGCACACCTCCTACTGGGGATGTGCCCGCAACCAAGGTACATGCCCTTGACCAGAATTGAACCTGGGACCCTTTAGTCCACAGGCTGATGCTCTATCCACTGAGCCAAACTGATTAGGGCAGATAATGTGCATTTCTAATATGCCCCACTCTCATATTGCCTTGTAACATAATCTTTCTCTTACTAGGTCATTATTTATTCATCAATGCATTCCTTTTTAATTAATAGACCACCTATATGCTGAGTTCTCAGGTGCGGAGGTGGTCAATGAGGATAATAAGTCAAATTGAAAATTAACAATCAGGCAAAAAAAAAAATGCCTCTAGCCATTTTTCTTCATGAAATGACACCAGGTGAAAGTCAAATGGACACAAGGCAGATGTGGAAATTATCTCACTGTCAAGGAGCCTTAACAAAACCCCTGCCTTTTTGTGGATTTGGGGGATGAAGAAGAGGGGGAGAAGGAGAAGGGCTGGGAATGGAAATTGCTGAATCAGAAATGGCAACCTTGCCTCCTCAGAAAAGGACCGCAGAAAAGGAGCTCTCCCCAGAGGTGGCTGGGAGCAGGAATGCAGATATGTGGGTGAGCCTGGCTGGCCTGCATGAGCCTTGAACTGCCACTCTTTCTTGGAGCCTGCAAAGCACTAGCTGTGCACCGTCCTGGTGTGGGAAGGACAGCTGCCCCACATAAAGCCTGGCAGGTAAAGCCTTGCAGTTGCCTATGGTCAGGCAATGTTTATATAAAATGTGCAGAAGCGGCAAATCTATAGAAACAGAAAGATTAGTGGTTGCTTAGATCTAGGGGTGGAATGGACAGTAACTGCTGCTGGGTATGGAGTCTTTTACCAAGGACTTAAATGTTTTAAGGCTAGATTTCAGCAATGGCTGCACAACCCTGTGGATCTATGAAGGAAGGAATTATTTATTGTTAATGGGTGGATTTATGACTTATAGCTTAATAAATTATATTTTAATATATATGTTTAAAATATTCAGACACTTTTTGAATGAGATATATCAGAGAATGATGACTGGGCAGAAATGACTATTTAAAATTTACACACAGGATTCTTAAGACAGTCTTTAATTTAGACAGTGTCCATTGCTTAAAGGAATCATGGCCAAGCAGAAGGATCATTGAGTTTATTATATCGATATGTTTCTGGTATAAGAAATTTCCTTTCAAATATGTGGTAACTATAATATTTTCTAACTAGAGGCCTGGTTCATGCATTTGTGCACTGGTGGGGTCCCTTGGCCTGACTTGCACCCTCTCACAATCCAGGACCCCATGGGAGCTGTTGGACTGCCAGTTTTGGCCCGATCCCCACAGTCCAGGCCGAGAGACCCCACTGGTGCACTGGGCCTCTAGTATCTATGTAAGAAATTTGGTTAATCTCTTCCAGTCCTCTCCCTCCTCCACCTTCCCTCTGAGATTCATCAGTCTGTGCCATGTTTCTATGCCTGTGCATTGAGCATCTGACCCCTTGTGGTCAATGTGCATCATAGCTACTGGCCAAATGGTTGAATGGTCAAATGGTCATTTAGGCTCTTATATATATAGACTAGAGGCCCAGTGCACAAAAATTTGTGCAATTGGGGGGTCCCTTAGCCCAGCCTGTGTCCTCTCGCAATATGGGACCCCTTGGGGGATGTCCACCTGCTGGCTTAAGCTGGCAGTCAGACATTTCTCTGGCAGCCTGGGAGCCCTCGGGGGGTGTCCACTTGCCAGCAGGGAGCAGGCCTAAGCTGCAGTTGGATATCCTTACCACTGTTGAGGAGGCAGGAGAGACTCCCACCACCTCTGTGCTGGAAGCCATCAGCCTGGCTTATGGATGAGCAGAGCTCCCCCTGTGAGAGTGCAATGACCACCAGGGGACACCTCCTGCATTGAGTGTCTGCCCACTAGTGGTCAGTGTGTGTCATAGTGACCAGTCATTCTCAGTGGTTCTCCTGTTAGGGTCAATTTTCATATTACCCTTTTATTATACAGGATAGAGGCCTTGTGGGTACATGAGTGGGGGTTGGCTGGTTTGCCCTGAAGGGTGTCCCGGATCAGGGTGGGGGTCCTACTGGGGTTCCTGGCCGGCCTGGGTGAGGGTCTGAGGGCCATTTTCAGGCTGACCACACCCCCTCCAGGGAGAGGGGTCCTGCTGGGGTGCCTGGCCAGCCTGAGTGAGTGGCTGATGGCTGTTTGTAGGCTGACCCCAGTCCCTTCAGGGTGGGGGTCTCCACTGGAGTTCCTTGGCAGCCTGAATGAGTGGCTGAGTGCTGTTTTGAGGGTGACCACACCCCCTTCAGGGTGGTGGGTTCTGTTGGGATGCCTGGCCAGCCTGGGTGAGTGGCTGATGGTTGTTTGCATGCTGGCCAAACCCCCCAGCAGGGACTGTCACCCCATGAGGGTATGACCATCCTGGATGAGGGGCTGGTGGCTGTTTGCAGGCTGGCCGTAGCCCACAATGACCCAAGCTCCCAGCAAGGATGGCTGGAAGCAGGTATCTGGGATTTGTGCACTCAGGAGGTCCCTCAGCCCGGCCTGTACCCTCTTGCCGTATGGGTCCCCTCGGGGGATGTCCACCTGCTGGCATGCCTGACCAGCCTGGGTGAGGGTCTCATGGCTGTTTTCAGGCTGGCCAAGCCCCCCAGTGGGGACCCTCACCTCATTGAGGTGTGGCCAGCCTGGGTGTGGGGCTGAGGGCCATTTTCAGGCTGCCCACAGTTCCTTCAGGTTTTAGGTCCCTACTGGGGTGCCTGGGCAGCCTGGGTGAGGAGCTGAGGGGAGTTTTCAGGCTGCCCCCAGTCCCTTCAGGTTTTGGGTCCCTACTGGGTTACTTGGCCACCCTGGATGCAGGGTTGAGGGCCGTTTTCAAGCTGCCCACAGCTCCCATTGACCCAACGTCCCAGTAAGGCTGATTAGAAGCAGGTTTCTGGGGTTTATTTATCTTTTATAATTGAAACACTGTTGCTTTAAGCCGAGGCCTAGGCAGATAATGAAGCCTCCTGTTTGCTTCAGCTTCATGGCTTCTATAATTGAAGCAATGTTGCCTTAGTAGAGGCCCAGCCTGCCTAGGCAGACAGTTTACTCCTGGTGCCATGGAAGCCTCCTGTTTGAGCTAGCTCCATGGCTGCCGGCCTCCATCTTCGCTAGGTTAATTTGCATACAGTTGCTCTGATTGGCTGGTGAGCATGGCTTAGGCATACCGTAGAAATGGTCAATTTCAATGTTACCCTTTTATTAGATTAGATAATTGAAACTTTGTTACCTTGAGCCTTGAGCAGAGGCCACAGCCAGCCAGGGCAGGTGGAAAGCTTGGCTTCCTCCATCACCAGGACAACCAAGCCCCCTGCTTGCTCCAGCTCCATGGCTGCTGGCCACCATCTTGGTTTGGTTAATTTGCATATAGTTGCTCTGATTGGCTGGTGGCTATGGCTTGGGGTGAAGCAGAGTGACACCAATTTGCATGTTTCTCTTTTATTCATGTAGATATCACTAAATGGGTATGATGTACCTGAAATTTGGATTTTTTTCTTTCTCTTCTAACACACTCCTATCAGTTTCAGTTAAAGATTTCAGAAGAGCAGATAGGAATACTACCTATTTTGGGGTGTAAAGCAACCCAAGTAATCTGCTCATAGAGCCCAATCCTTGAGCTAATACTGACTAACTTGATGGTATTTTAAATGAGCTAATAAAATATTTTAATTATACTACTGAATTAATATCTGACCTTAATATATTAGACATATTCTGTTAGAATGATTGGACCTATTAATATTATATAAAATAAAATACTAAACAATCCAGTATTTGATTTTTAAGTAGCTTAAGCTTTGGAAAAACTAGATACCATCCAAGAAACAGAACAGCATTAGGCTATTTAAAAGTGTTTCAGTTGGAAATAAATGTAGATATAGAGTGTGAGCTCCATAGGGACAAGCAACTTTGTTTCATGCACTTCTATATCCTTGGGGTAGAACAGTGCCTGGCATGGAGTAGATGCTCAAGGAGCAATTGAATGATTATATACTTATCAAACACCAGCTCATATATTGATTTCATGAGTGTGTAGAGCAGAAGTCCTGTAAAGAAAAACATCTCTAATTTGGACATGTAAATGCAGTTTACAGGAGACTTATGTGACATTTAGATAAAAGATTTACTCTATAAATTCAGTATTCCATGTGATGGCATTATTTGGGTTTATTTAAATGAATAGAAAATTATAAAATATAAGAATATAAAATATAAAATATAAGAATATGATATTAAGGTATTATTTTTGTGATTGTTTGAAAAGCCAAATAAATATATGTGAAGAAGTAAAAGCGCAAAGATGCAGATAAAAAATGAATTATGTGCCTACATGTCCCTGTATGGAGTAAACATTTAATCATCTACCTCCACCTATGACTCCATGACAACATCATCTATGAAAGTATACTAGCCCTAGCTGGTTCTTCTCAGTGGATAGAGCATCAGCCTGTGGACTGAAGAGTCCCAGGTTCGATTCCAGCACATGACCGGGTGGAGGGCTCCATCCCTAGCAGGTGGTGTGCAGGAGGTAGTCAATCAATGATTCTCTCTCATCACTGATGTTTATATTTCCCTCTCTCTCTGAAATCAATAAAAATACATTTTAAAAAAAGTATACTAGAAATATTTTTATTTAGACAACTAGAGATCCAATGCATGAAATTTGTGCAAGAGTAGGCCTTCCTTCTCCCAGCTTCCAGCACTGGTTTCCCTCTGCCACCCAGGACAAAGTTTCCCTCTGGCCACCAGCAGGCTCCTAGAACCCAGGCTTCCCTGACAGCCCTGGCTTTGTCCAGAATGTCATCCAAAAGGATGCCTGGAAGGACAGCCAATCTAATTAGCATTTTATGTTTTTGTTATTATAGATTGTACATACTGAACAAATTAGGGTTTATGTTTGAGCTGTGGTTATAATTACAATTAGTACTGTTTCTTGATACTTTTCACTTAATAGTGTTTTAAATTGATCTTTTCAAATAAAAATAATTTGAGCATGGAGAAGGTGTCCTTAGAGTTGTATAAATATGGCAAAACATATGGCACAGAAACATTGAGGAATGCTCCACATAGGATGAAAAACATTTAAGACATGACCAAACCTTAGTTGTCTATAGAAGCAAACCTTAGGTTTTTTCATAGAAGCAAAATGTGATTGATACACAATTATGCTGAAACATAGTAAAATATTACTTTTTTATTCTTTAAAATATATTTTTATTGCATTCAGAAAGGAAGGGGGAGGGAGAGAGAGATAGAAACATTAATTATTAGACAGAATCATTGATTGGTTGCCTCCTGAACACCCCACACTGGAGATTGAGCCCACAACCTGGGCCTGTGCCCTGACTGGGAATCAAACTGTGATCTCTTGGTTCAGAGGTCGACCCTCAACCACACTGGCTGGGCAGTAAAGAATTATTTATAACAAAATGAACAGGACATCATTAAATGCATGTTGAATCATTTTTTTCAGTGTATTCTCATTTCTTTGTTATTTCTATAAAACACAGATTATCTGTAAAAGATAGTGTGATTTTAGCATAGACCATGCTATTTTAAAACTTCAGAGTCAAATATGGAGTAGGCACAAGATATATCAGCTCAACACATTTTAAAGGACCCACAATTTGTTTACTTGATATAAATGGATTCCTCTTCTCCAACATTGAATGCTTTCTTCAAATTTAAGTACATCCCTTTGATGAGAGCAGTTACAAATGGGATTTTTGGATTTAACATCAAGCAGAAGTAATTGCCTTTTTCATTTTTGGTAGGCCTAAACTCTTCTAGTTCGCATATGCATTGACATTTACTGTTTTATCTACAAGTTTTTATTCTAACCCCTCCCACTTAGCAATTTCATGACTTTAAGTGGCACCTTATGTAGAAAATTGCTACGCCTATATATTCACCTTAACATTTTCTCTCAGTGTCTATTCATGCATGGCTACTAGATTTTTTTCATATGGAGGACATCTCAAATTAAATATATCCCAAATTTTCTCTATAACATTTGCTACTATCTTCCACAGTTTTACTAATGATACAATACGTTTTCAGTCCTCTGGGTATAGGATCTAGTTTGATTGCTAATTCTTTCTACCCTCCTATATTCACCCAATTCAATTAATTGTTAAGTCTTGTAGAGTTTTGCTAGCCTTTCTCTTATTTTGTCTTCTGTTTTCTGTGACCACTATTCTACTCTATGCTGCCATCATCATTATCAGGTTATATTGAATAACTTCTGACTGGCTCTCCCATTTTTATTTCCACCCAATTCCACTGCATGTTTTTCATTCTGCCTTTTTTATGCTCCTGTCTTTTCCCATGCCCAGTTCCCACCTCCCCGATCAAGGGTCAACCAACCATGTGGAAGACATTTTTTTCTTTCATTGAATTCTCATAGCACTTACTTTGTACTTCTGTTATGACATATCATTGGTGCTTTTTTATTCTAACAGTTCATGTACATCCACTTTTTCTTTCACAGCAGAGTACATTTCCTGAAAGAAGTGTTTATGTCTGGTTGACTTTGTATCCTCCATATATTTCACAAATTCTAGGCTAAACCATTGTGTTTAGTAAATAACTGAATTCATTCCACCCCTGATTATATATTGATTTATTTTTTGAATAAAATTTAGTTTATGATAGTATATTAATATTATATCTAATGACTAATTTAAAAAACATTTTTTATGTTTCCCTAGTTTCTCGAATACTCATCCTTGTCAACTTCATTAAATTGAAAGTGATTTTCTTTGCTAGAATCCGGTATAAATTCTAAATGATTTATTTGCAGTTAAATAAATCTTTGTCACATTGTTTGATGATTGCTGAGATGAGAACCTAAAGTGTTGTCCTGTCAACTTATACAAGAAGAATATTTTTTTGATCTGCAACAGTGGTCTCTCTTTGAGCAATCTGCCCCAAATTGCTTTACTTTGTTGTGTTATTTTTGTGTGTGTGTTTTTTAAAGATATTGATTGATTTCAGAGAGGAAGGGAGAGGGAGAGATAGAAACATCAATGATGATAGAGAATCATTGATCAGCTACCAGGAGGGCTCAACAGGGGATCGAGCCTGCAACCCAGGCATGTGCCCTTGAGTGGAATCAAACCCAGGACCCTTCAGTCCTCAGGCCAACACTCTAGCCACTGAGCTTTACCAGCTAGGGCACTTTATTTTTTTTTAATAGCAACAAACACAGGGGTACAATACTAAAGGTTGCATTCCCAAAGTGCAGAACAGCAGCCTCTATGTATGTCTTGACCAAGAAAGGGATTCTCCAAATCAGGAGTAGGATGGAAATGAAAATAGTGTTCCAATAGTATCAACACGAGGGCAAGAGGGATTTTAGGATCAGGAAATGAGGGAGTTCAAGTCCAGTTGTGTTATATGAAAGAGGGAGGATGAGAAGAGGCCCTCAGCAGAGATCGTCACAGATTTCTCACAAGTGGCCCTAGTGATCACACGGCCCTCTCATCACAAAGCAGATGTAACCCTAGTGCCCCCGCAAGGAGAAGTAAGTGTAGTGAATTACCTCTCCTATTTGGCAAGGAACAGAGTTCCTGGAATTAGTTTATAAACATTTGACCAGAGAAGTGAAAGATGGGGGGGACAGGGTTGGTCTTTATACATGCATTGATGAAATACTGTTAATCACAAAAAAATAGTGAAATGGGAGATTATAGGTAAGATATTCTGGGGTATTCAATACTTAGAGAATGAAATATGTATACCAAATATTACTGAAAAAATTTTCACCCAATTTTAAACTGTTCTTGGGGCTTCTGTGTTAAAAATGTCTCTAAAATATTTTTTTTCCAAATGTCACTATTTTTTATAAGCCTTGCTTTGTCACAAATTATGTTTTGATGCTTTAAAAAAATACATTGAAATGTGTTATTTTGGTTAATTTTACTCAACACAATCCAAATATTTGCTTTTAGAGAAATATCTAAAATCTGATTAAATTGCTCACAAGATTTTTTGAATGAAAAGTTAAGCCTAAGAGGATTTGACATACAGATTTAATTTTTTTTAGTACACATGTGGACAAAATACTTTCACATTATTTGACAATATATAACATTCTGAAAACACAGTGGTCTTCATTCTGAGACAGGCTAAGCTTCTCTTAAATGAATGGAATGTTCTTCAGTTATTCTTTTAAGTCTAAACAAGTTTAAAGTTTCTCTTGAGGCCCTGCCCAGTGATCTCCATTCTGCCTGTCATTAGCAAAAAGCAATGGTAGATTGTATACTTGTAGTCATAAATTTTAAAATCACACTAAAAGGATGGCTTGCTTAAAATAATGTTATATACTCATAAAAATACCGTGTTATATACTGTACACATACCTTGTTTAGTTTATGGAAGTAAATCTCTGTGCAACATCTTTATTTACTTGGATGTTTCTGTTCTGTTTCAAAAGGTAGAAGGTGAGAAAAAATTAGAGAGGAAATCTCACAGCTTCAAGACAATTTGTTTTCAAATTGGTTATTGATCATAAACAAACCTACTGTGTTGAAATAGAAGTTTTGAGAAACATGTCATGATAATCAAGACAGAGCACAAAAGCTTCTGAGAGCAGGGGCCATGTATATGTTTTGTCTACAACCTGTCCTCAGCCGGAAATGGGTGAAATGCTACCCTTTATTTTTAGAGTCATAGTTACCAGTAGACACATCACTTTACCTGCTTGGTATTTTTGCATTCGGTAGTTTGTTACCACCAGTAAAGGGGCAAGAGCTTCTGTGACAGTACTAAGGAGAAATTCAGTAGAATTTTACTCAAATAGAATTATTCTCTTTGATTTATTTAAAAGTTATGCAATATTTAACACATTCAAAGAATATGCGTAATTTTCATATAGAGTGTAAAGCAAAGTAAAATTAATACTCATGAATCCTTAAGCTAAACTGAAGTCTAAATGTTACCTATGACTTTGACACCGTCTGTATAGTAGTCCACTTGGTCACATTCCCTATTTTTCTTTCCCAGAGGTTATTAAGATGTTGATTTTGTTAAATGAGGATTAGACTTACTATTTAGCTATATATTCACAAGTAAAATTGTTTTTGATTTTTTTGTTTTTGTGTTTTATGAAAATATTGTCATATGTCTACAGTTTGAATTTTTCATTCAAAATTTTATTTCTAGTATTAGTTAATGAGATTTCATAGTGATCAGTAATTTGTGTTTGTCACTGTATAATATTCTACTATGATATTTCAGAATTTACTTATTTATTTTTACCAGTCATGGTTTTCTCAGGAAAACAATCCACTTTATATCCAATAGTTATAATATATAATTCAGCACTAACATGACTTTTGAAAAGTTACCATGTATAGGCAGTGTAGATCTGACTCTGAAACCTGCCTGCACCTATATCTGGGAGGTTATGGAAAGGTCTGTGGGGCTCCCATATCCACCCAGTGGGAGCTCCTGTAGAGGTCAGTACAGCAGTCTGACCACCATGGCTTGCCAAGAATAATGGAATACAATTGTCCATCTTCCAACTCTCATGCAACTTTCAGTTATTGACAAAATCCAACACAAAAGGAAGAATATGTGGGGGGAAATCTGGGAATTGTTTCTGAGTCATAAACAAGTGTTAGTGTGGTATCCATTTGACAGCACGCCATTCTTGAATGGATGGGCATTTCCCCCCCCAATCATTTTTGTACTTCAAGTATTGAGACTTTGAATATTCTTGTACATGTGCTAACATTTCTCTGGAGATTTTACTAGGTTGACTGCATTCACATAGGTTTAATGCATTTACAGATTTATAAGATATTGCCAAAATGGTTGTGTCTATTTACATTCCTACAAAAGCAGGGTCTGCCAGTCTCCATGTCTCCACATTCTGGCCATTGTTTGCTTTCTGACGTCTTCATTTCTGCCATCATAGTGTATGTAAAATGATATCTCATTGTGGTCTTAAATTGATTTTTGTTTAAATTCTAATGAGGGTCAAGTGTTCATAATTTTTTTCTTTTGCCATTTTGCTCTTTTCTGAATGACATTTTAATGATTTTATCTACATATAATGTCTTTTCCTGTGTTTTTTTACTTATTTTTGTAAACTAATGCTGTATTAGTAACATTTAATATAAATAGTTTTCAACTTTGTAACATATTTTCACTTACTATGTAGCGTATTTTATTTTATTTTTTAAATATATTTTATTTGTTTTTTTACAGAGAGGAAGGGAGAGGGATAGAGAACTGGAAACATCGATGAGAGAGAAACATCAGTCAGCTGTCTCCTGCACACCCCCCACTGGGGATGTGCCTGCAACCAAGGTACATGCCCTTGACCAGAACTGAACCTGGGACCCTTCAGTCTGCAGGCTGATGCTCCATCCACTGAGCCAAACCGGTCAGGGCTGCTGCCTCCTTCTTAAATTTATGTGGGTGTTACGTACACCTGGATCATCCAGGATAATCTCTTCATCTCAGAACTCCTAATTCAGTCACAATTGCAGTGTCCCTTTTGCAAGAGAACGTATTTACAGGTCCTGGATATTAGGACATGGCTGTCAGTAGAGGACCATTGTTCTGCTTCAATGGTCAGGAATGTCACCTGTATCATATAGAACATGAACATCAGTAGAAGTCTGTTTCTGTATTTCCATTGTTCTGTTGTCTGTCTATGCCCTAGGTCTAGGACTACACTTAGCACACTATCATAACTGACACAGTTTTATAATGAACCCTTGTATGTCATGGGAATAGCCTTAACTTATTCTTCTGCTTCAGAATGTTTTGGCCAATCTTGGACTTTCACCTTTTCATATAAATTTTAGAATAAGTTAATAGATAAATTGATTAAAATCTTATTTGTAATTAGAATTGCTTTGCATTTATAGGTGTAATTGAGAATGCCAGAAATCTATGTAAATAGTGAGATTTCCAATTCATGAACATAACCTATCTCAATTTATTTATATTAATTAGATGGGTTTATTAATGTATTTTCTATATTTTAGATAATCTCCATAAAGGGTATGAACATACATAGTTAAATTTATTCTTAGGAAGTCTATTTTCACTTTTTACTGCTGTCCTAGATAACATTCCCTAATTTTTTTTTTCTAACGATATGTTTTGGTATACAGTTGAATTTTTTTATATTGAATTTGTATAAAACACTTTGCTAAACTCCTTTAATAATTATGTAATTACTTAAAGCTTTTTATGTACTTATTTATATAAACCATAAATGGTACGTGTTTTTTACTTACAAACACTAATAACATTTACTTTATTCCATGATTTGAACTATCAATGATGAGTAGAACACCAAAAAGATGAGTCTTTACTTTGTTTATGATATTATTTTACTAATTAAGTATATTATTCTTACTCATTTTCAGTAGAAACTTTTTTTGGGTAAAGGAAACTTTTAATCATTTTAAAAATGATATTTTTTATAATGATTGGATTTTATAAAAGCATTTTTCTGTTCAAATAAAATGTTAACCTTTTTTCCATTAATTTGTTAATGAGCAAATTGCAATTGGGAGTTATAAATCTTAAACTACTGTGTACCTATATATGATAAAGATAACTCCAGCATCATATTTGTGGTGTATGTGTGTGTATGTGTTTTGTTTTGTCTTTTTTGTATACAACAGGCTTGTTTATGCTACTGTTTTATTGAATAATTTTTGTTTCATGAGTGGGTTTGGTCTATAAATTCCCTTTTCTGATTTGATTTTGATATCAAGGTTATGCTGGCCTCCTGAAGTGAGTTGGGGCAATTTCCCTACTTCTTTCTCTGAAATAGTCTACATAGATTGGAATAATATATTTCCTAGTGATACTTCTTTATACAGCTGCTTGGGACTAATATTTCATGGTAGTACATTTTATTATGATATATATTGAAAATATTTATGTGAGCTTTCAACTTTCTAATTTATTTTTTCTCTATTCTTAATTGAGGTACTGTTTATATACAGAGAAATGCACAGGTGATAAGTGTAGAGCTTGGTGAGTTTTTGACAAAAAATATAATATACCTTCAATGAAATAGGGAACAATTTTGTCACCTCAGACATTTCCTTTATGCCACTTTCCAGCCATTCAACCCCAACTTCAGTTCTCAATAGGCAACCACTCCTCTGAATTCTAACACTGTGTATTATTTTTGCCTCTAAAATTTTGTATTAATGGAATCTAACATGAGATACTCTTTCATACCTGACTCTTTCATGGAACATAAATGTCAGTGACATACAATCATGCTTTGTGTCAATCAGTGACTACTTCCTTTTGGTTTATGCATTAACTCGTTGATCCACTTTTCTTGGATGAGCATTGGTTTATTAATTTAAAAGGGATTGTGAGTAAACTGTCTTGTATATTCTTGTGCAAGTCATTTTGTGAACATATGCCTTTATTTCTCTTGGTTAAATACTTATGTATAGAATGACTGGGTCATAGTGGAGCTTTATGTTTAAATTAATAAATAACTGCCAACTTCTTTCCAAAGTAGTTAGTTAGTTGTGTCATTTTAAACTGCCAATGGTGATTGCTCCAGGAGTTCCATATTCTCATCAACATTTGACCTTTTTTTGTTCTGTTGATACTGGTGTGCATGTTCATGATGTGTGTGTTCAATTATCAACTTGTTGGAGTTCTTTATAGATTCTAGATACTAGCCATTTTTCAGATGTATGCACAGGGAGTATTTTCTCTCCATCTGTGGCTTGTCTGTTTAACTTTTAAATGGCTTTTGGATCAGCAAATTTGCAGTGAGTGCTCTTTGCTTTCCAGTTAGGTAACATTTCCCAGCTTAAGTTTGCAGTGACACTCTTGTATGCTTTCTCCCTAGAATCTTTATAATTTTAACTTTTATATTTAGATGTATGATAGATCTCAAAATAAGGTTTACCTTAGAAGTAAGGCATACATTTTGTTTTGTTTTGTTTTGTTTTGTTTTGTTTTGTTGCTTATGAATATCCAATTGTTGTAGCACCACTAGTTAAAAACACTTTTAAAATTTATTGCTTTGACACTGTGTTGAAAATCAGTTGACCATTTTACGTGTGGTCTGTCTGAACTTTATACTGTTCAATTTCTCTATTTACCTATGGGTACACAATCCATACTCCAGTACAATATTGAATAGATGTGGTAAGAGCAGACATTCTTTTTTTACCCTGAAAGTAGTGGAAATGCATTATTTTATCACCATTAAGTATATTTCTTACTGTGGAAAAATTTTGATTTAGAAGGCACTTAGTTAATTTTATTTATCTTGTCCTTCATGCCCCAACTTATTTTTTTAAAACATTTTAATCCTTGTGTATTTCTTAAGTCAGTTACTGATTATCCTAGTGATTTGGTTTGATAATATTCCTTTTAGTATATAACAACATACTCTGATAAGTGCTCTTAGTTCACTTGTTTTCAATCATGTTTCAGGATGAATAAAAAAATTGGATAGACCACCCCCCGACTGTTCCACTTAGACAAACTGTTTTGTATATATGCTCAATCTGCAGTGTCTTAAACTTTTCTTTATTCATCCAAATCCTTTATTTGCTGATCCTAAAATCAACTCTTTAATATAGAGAATGTAAGACTGAAGAAAATTTGTATCTCTTTTTCTAGCTATCATGAAA